>MJUU01060496.1:55387-83712 GCA_002080025.1 Modiolus philippinarum
GATGAAATATCATTGTCCTATAATGTGTAGTTGTTGAGAAATGGACTTAAAGGCAAACCTTAACCAAATTCACTGAAGCATAAAATCTAGGTCAAAGCCACATTATTGTCAATGATTTGGGTAGTACACTTCAAGGCAATTACTTTGATGAAATATCATTGTCCCATGATGTGAAATTGTCGAGAAATGGACTTAAATGCAAAACTTAACCAAAGTCACTGAAGCGTAAAATGTAGGTCAAAGCCACCTTATTGTCAATGATTTGGGTAGTACTCATCAAGGCAATTAATTTGATGAAATATCATTGTCCTATTATGTATAGTCCTTGAGAAATGCACTTTAACGCAAAACTTAACCAAAGTCACTGAAGCCTAAAATATAGGTCAAAGATACCTTATTGTCACTGATTTGGGTAGTACTCATCAAGGCAATTGATTTGATGAAATATCATTGTCCTATTATGTATAGTTGTTGAGAAATTGACTTAAACATAAAACTGAACCAGAGTCACTCAAGCATGAAATATAGGTCAAAGAGTCAACCTACCTAGTGAACTATGTAGTACTATCAAAGATCTACCTACTGACCTATTATCATTGTTCTACCTCTTACAGTTTCTAAGAAATGGACTTTAACGCAAAACTTAACCGGACGTACAGACGTACGGACGGACAAGGGTAACACTATATGCCCCTTCCACATTTGTGGGTGTGGCATAAAAATGCCAATGGTGGAAATTTAAACATATCATTTTACTTACTTGGAGTAACTTCACACCAAATTTACTGTATCAGTCTGCTCCGTTAGGCACTAGTCCGATGCCCGAGACTAGTAAACTTGAATTCGGACTAGTAAATATTTTCAACCACTAGTCCGACAGGACTAGCAAGAATTTTTTTGTTGCAGAAATTTGATATTGCATTTTCAAGACAACATGCTTAANGACTTAAACATAAAACTGAACCAGAGTCACTCAAGCATGAAATATAGGTCAAAGAGTCAACCTACCTAGTGAACTATGTAGTACTATCAAAGATCTACTAGTACCTACTGACCTATTATCATTGTTCTACCTCTTACAGTTTCTGAGAAATGGACTTTAACGCAAAACTTAACTGGACGTACGGATGGAAGGACGGACAAGGGTAACACTACATGCCCCTTCAACATTTGTGGGCGGGGCATAAAAATGCCAATGGTGGAAATTTAAACATATCATTTTACTTACTTGGAGTAACTTCACACCAAATTTACTGTATTAGATTTACATTTATTCTATAAATTAAAAGGTATATGGGTTGATTTTGATAAATGCTTGTTTTTCGAAAAAGATGTTTAAAGAAGGGATCAAATTTATTTAATATTTGTATGATTTTCCACTTCATTTACAAAAAAAATCAAAAGAGGTGAATACATAAAGGCAATTGAACTATACAATTAAACAGTCTTTTGTATCGGTGAATAAACTTTTTTATCGATATGGAAACACCAATATTCACGTTGACCAATGGTCCTGGTGACTAGTGGTTTACATGTCAACAAAAGAGTGTTCACCTCTGCAAAACATCATAATTGTATAGCATTTGTCAAATTACATTTTGCTAATTATAATGACAAAAGGAAAATTTTCTGTAGAAATGAGAAAGATGTATATGCTTTTGCAACACTACCTAGTAGTGATCTGGCCATTTGGAGTTTATTATTCAACCCATTGAATAATATAATGTCAACTAGATGTAACTGTGGCCTGATGGGCCACAAATTTATACCCCCCGCTTCTTATTGATGATCCTACCCTGCACAGTTACAGACGTAGAAACGTACCATGGGGGTACTCCAATAGTCCACTGTAACTTTGAGGCAACTTCAAATAAGAGGAAGCCACAGAGAAATCCTTTGATAAGACATAGACTCATTAGAACTATTTATCAGAGAGATGTTTTGCTACTCGATAGGGAAAATGTTGGGGAAACCTTTTTAGCCTACCTTTTAAATTTTCAATATAGACTCTAGGTAGGAGAAATCTACAAAGTGCTGTAACTTTGTTAAAAATTTATGAATCAATCTGAAAATAGGAGGTGCACAAGTACTTATAGTTACTAACATTCTGACAAAATTTGAAAAGTCAATTCAGAAAGGTTCCCTAGATAAGCTTTGGACAAAAAATGTCTACGGACGGACAGACGGACGGACATGGTGATTCCAGTATACCCCCCAACTTCGTTGCGGGGGGTATAAAAATTACAACCCATTCATATACATGAAGTTGACAACTGCTAAAACAAATAATTCATAAAGGTTCCATGGAACCTTGTGTTTGGCCTGCTCACTCCACTATAATTATAATTTGGCCTATTTTTAGATGTGATTGCTAAGAATTCTGAGAAATAACTGGTCTTTGAGAGTAACAGGAAATTTACCAAAATTGGAATCAATGTGCGAGACCTACAAAGGTAGTCAAGGACATTAAATACCTCCCAGTCATATATAGGCATAATGAAAATATTTGTTTCCACTGAAATTCATTCAAAAAGAATGGTTGCCAACAAAAACTTCTAAAAATTGCTTGTCTTTGAGAGTTTCAGGAAATTTACCAAAATTTGATACAAATTCTTTTTAAATATATATTAGCATTGAAAAAATTTGTTTTCATTAAAATTCATAAGAAAACATTGTTGCTAACAAGAATTCCCCAAAATTGCTCGTCTTTGAGAGTTTCTGGAATTTCACAAAAATTGGAATAAAAAATTTTGAAATCTAGGAATTGAAAATACTAGTATTGTTTTTGACTAAAATTTATTCAAAAAACATTCCTAACAAGAATTCAAAAAAATTGCTTGTCTTTGAGAGTAGCAGGAAATTGACCAATATTGGAACCATATTTTCTTTATTCTAAGTTTTCAAAATTACATGAATTATGTCTTGTATGAAAAAAAGGCTAGAATATTTGACTGTATGCAAAAATAAAATGTCAGTCTTGGACATTTTCAGGAAATTTACCAAAGTTTGAACCAGAAAACAATTCCAAAAGCTAACTGCCAATCTATAAATTATATGCAACAATTAATTCTTTATCAAAGTTCAATTCCTTAATTCCAATTTTGTTTATCAATAACCAAAATGTTTACAACACTGACAGAATCTATGGTCGCTGTGTCTCCCTTTTGAGGCATTCGTCACAGGTGACACAAAAAGCCACACCCATTCCAGTAGCATAGATATAGTAGATACCTCTATACAGGAAGTGCCCCCCATCCCCATCCTGGTGATTTTGGGCAAATCCATTGTTTACAATATACATACAAGAACATGATTTTAAGATGTTTTGGTTTTTGGCCACGTGTAATTTTGGACGTGGACGTTTCGCCCTGTCATAAGTATTGCATTTCTGTGTAGATATGCTGATCTGTCTATGTATTGATGTCCCGATTGTCTATGTATAGTTTTATGATTTAGTGGTTTAATCTATATAATTCCACTAGTGAGAACTACAGTACTGTATATTCCTGGTATTGAGCACCCAGGGCACTTGGAAAAATTGACTACAGCAGAGGCTCAGAGACTGAGCCTGTATCGCTCACCTGGCAAGATACTTCTCTGTCATGCATGACCAAAAATTACGTTTTTTACCAATGGGGGTCAAATGTTTAGCTATGTTCTCCATTAGCACCCATGTTTTTTATCCTACATTTGTATTGAAATAAGTAAACATAATGCAAAGGACCTTCTTAAATCATTCCAATATAGTTTAATTTAATTTGCTTCAACATTTTCAGAGAAAATTATCAAAATGTGATTTTTCATATCAAGTCCACTGTAAACCTACGTTCTGTGCTGGTCGTCATGTTTTTTGTTGTCAAATTGCAACATAATGAGCAATCTTTGTAAAGGACTTTTAGTACATCATTCCTATAAAGTTTGATTAAACTTGCAACAGCTGTTTCAAAGAAGAAGATGGAAATGTGATTTTCCCATAGGGTCCAAATGTTAAACTATGTTCTGTGCAGGCGGCCATATTTTTCATTCGATCGGAACAGAATGACCAATCTTTGTAAAGGACCCTTAGTACATCATTCCTATAAAGTTTTATTAAATTTGCAATGGCCATCTCAGAGAAGATGAAAATGTGATCTTCCCATGGGGTCCAATGTTAAACTATGTTCCGTTCTTGCTGCCATGTTTTTTATCCTATCTGTACAAATGAGCAATCTTAGTAAAGGACCTTTAGTGCATCATTCCGGTAAAATTTGGTTGAATTTGCTTCAATGGTTTCAGAGGAAAAGATGAAAATTCGATTTTCCCATAGGGTCAAATGTTAAATTATGTTCCATGCTGGCGGCCATGTTTTTTATCCGCTCGGAATAGAATGACCAAACTTTGTAAAGAACCTTTAGTATACCATTCCCGTAAAGTTTGGTTGAAATTGCTTCAGTGGTTTCAGAGGAGAAGATGAAAATGTGATTTTCCCATAAGCTCTAATGTTAAACTATGTTCTGTGCTGGCTGCCATGTTTTTTATCGTATCGGAACAAAATGAGCAATCTTTGTAAAAAACCTTTAGTTCTTCACTCCTATTTAGTTTGATTGAATTTGCTTCAGTCCTTTCAGAGGAGAAGATGAAAATGTGATTTTCCCCTATGTTAAACTATGTTCCGCGCTGGCAGCCATGTTTTTTATCGGATCTGAACAAAATGAGCAATCTTACTATAAGACCTTTAGTACATCATGTAAAATTTGGTTATATTTGCTTCGGTGGTTTCAGAGGAAAAGATGAAAAAAGGGACTTTCCCATAGGGTCCAATGTTAAACTATGTCCTGTGCTTCTAGCCATGTTTTTTATTGGATCGGAACGAAATGAGCTATCTTAGTAAAGGATCTTAGGTATGTCATTTCTTTAAAGTTTGGTTGAATTTGCGTCAGCAGTTTTAGAAGAGAAGATGAAAATGTGAATTTTCCCGTAGGGTCCAATGTTAAACCTATGTTCCGCGCTGGTGGCCATGTTTTTTTTATCTGATCTGAAACGAAATGAGCAATCTTTGTAAAGGACCATTAGTTCATCATTCCTGAAAAGTTTGGTTGAATTTGCTTCAGTGGTTTCAGAGAAGAAGATGAAGATGTGAAAAGTTAATAGACGATGGATGATGGACGCCAAGTGATGGCAAAAGCTCACACTAACCCTTCGGGTCAGGTGAGCTAACTAGAGGCTCACATGAGCCTGTATCGCTCACCTGGTCACTGGTTTTATTCATTGTCACCTAAACACCACCCATTCATACTATAAATCAGTTCAGCAGATGTTACATTTTCATTCTTGGATGAGGTACAAACTAAAAATCACAAACTTTGGAAGGGATCACCCAAAGACAATTGTAACCAAGTTTGGTTCCAATTGGCTCAGTAGGTTCAGAGGAGAAGACATTTGAATGCATTTCCCATAGGGTCCCTATGTTAAACTGTGCTCCACGCTGGCAGCCATCTTGGATGAGATACAAACACAAAAATGACTAACTTTAAAGGGGACCACCCAAGGACTATTGTGACAAAATTTAGTCCCCATTGGCTCAGTGGTTTCAGAGGAGAAGATCTTTGAATGCATTTCCCATAGGGTGGCCATCTTGGATGAGATGTGAACCTGCTGGACATATGTAGAAATTGTAGTTCTGGTAAAACCTCAACACTTTCGCAATTCACATTTAACCTTTATCTCAAACAATTTTTGAAATGAAAGTAGAAACGTTCAAAAATTGTAAAAAATTCAAAGAACAAGAGGCTCTCAAGAGCCTGTATCGCTCACCTGGACCATGGCTGACATAGATAAAAGGCATTTCCAATAGGAAAAATGAAAAATAAAATTTAGCAGAATACTTTTTTTTTCTAAAATTACAGTATTCTTGTTTTGTTTCCATGGCAACCGAAAGATCCACTATCCATTACAACCCATAACAGAACACCATTCAAAAACAATTTGGCAGGGGTTCCCCTTATAATTAAAGTAATACATAGTGCTGAAATAAAAACATGCAGACCACTTTTCATATAAAAATTCAAAAATTTGGGCAGAGGTTCCCCTTAAAATCAATAGCGCCAATGTAAAAACTATGTTCCAGATGGTGGCCATCTTGGATGAGGTACGGACCTACCAGATACATTTTTTGGATGGGACCACCTAAGGACCATTGTGGTTTAGATTGGTTCTAATTGGACTAGTAGTTTCTGAGAAGAAGATCTTTGAATGTATATTCCATAGGGTCCAATGTTAAAACTATGTTCCCGCTGGCGGCCATCTTGGATTAGGTACAGACCTGCCGGATACTGTTTTTGGAAGGGACCATCTAAGGACCATTGTGACTAAGTTTGGTTATAATTGGACTGGTAGTTTCTGAGAAGAAGATCTTTGAATGGGTTTACCCATAGGGTCCAATGTTAAAACTATGTTCCCCGCTGGCGGCCATCTTGGATGAGGTACGGACCTGCCGGATACCTTTTTTTTAAGGGGACCACCCAAGGACTATTGTGACCAAATTTGGTTCCAATTGGCCCAGTGGTTTCAGAGGAGAAGATCTTTGAATGAAAAGTTTACGCCGGACAGACGGACGACAGACGCCAAGTGATGGCAAAAGCTCACCCTGGCATAGCCAGGTGAGCTAAAAAGTGGCAATAACTCCTATGTGGGTTGTCAGATCTTACTATGCTGACCATTTTTGTTATACAAACTTCACTTCAATCTTCTATCAATTTCAAAATATAAGACCAGAAGTAACAAAAAACTGAAATTTTTATGGAAAAGGGGCAATAACTCCAAGACGGGTAAACTAATATTCTCCAAAATTGCAGGGCAGGTAGATCTCATCATGCTGATCATTTTTATCCCCTGTCAGAGTTTTGATATCTGTAATGGTTTTCGAGTAATTTGCAAAAAACAGCAATTTACCCCTATGTTCTATTTTTAGTAACAGCGGCCATGTTGTTTGGTCTACAGACATAAAAATCACAAACTTGAAAGAGCATACCCTGGTGATGGTTCAGGCCAAGTTTGGTTAGTATTGGCCCAGTAGTTTCAGAGGAGAAGATCTTTGAATAAAAGTAAACGGACAGACGGACGACAAGTGATGGCAAAAGCTCACATGGCCTTTGGCCAGGTGAGCTAAAAAGCACATCAATGACGGAAAATGTACAAAATAAATACAGAAATTCCTTGTGTATACATCTTCTAGATTATGTTAATTGCTACTCACAACAACAAAAAGTGTCAATACAATTGTGCACTTTATTTCGTCGGATATAATTCCCTGGGGCATATGTTTGGTATTTTGGATTTGGATTTAATGCCATAGGGTAGTTATGGTGGTAGAATAAAACCACTGTTACAATAGGTCGTAAGACTGGAACATTTGTTAATAAGTGCCTTTGTCAGGTGTGTCTTGTATTTTTTCTAGTAAGTTTACTTTATGTCTATAGGAGTCTAGGATGACGTTTAATTTGATGAACTTGATTACTCTTTATCTAGGGGCCGACTTGACCTGCCGTTGGGTGTGGGGTTTCCTCACCGTTCATTGAAGATCTTATGGTGGCTTTGAGTTGTTATTACTCCCCTTTGGGTCGTTGTCTCTTTGACAAATTCCCTGTTTCCCTTCTCTTTTATCCCCTCGCCAAATTAAGTTTGGGAGGGGATATAGCGTTTTGCCCGTTCGTCCGTTCATACTTAAGACCATATATCTTTTGAATAAGAAGTCGTAGATGGACAATGTTTTGTCCATGGATGCATCTTGAGGAGTACTTGAGGTTGATATATAGAATAGGTGGATTTGGACTCATGCAGGAGTGACTCAGGTTAAAGTTTTTGTAAGAGTCCAGATCTGGGATACTACAACTTGTAGAGGAATAATATTTTGTATGTAGATATGTCTTGTAAAGTTACGAAGCTCCAGATAAAAATTAGGTCACTTTGACCTACATTTCATGCATGAGTGACTTATGAGTGACTTAGGTTAAAGTTTTTGCAAGAGTCTAGATCTGGGATACTACAACTTGTAGAGGAATAATATTTTGCATGGTGATGCGTCTTGTAAAGTTACGAAGCTCAGATAAAAATTAGGTCACTTTGACCTACATTTCATGCATGAGTGACTCAGGTTAAAGTTTTTGTAAGAGTCCAGATCTGGGATTCTTCAAGTCGTAGAGGAATAATATTTTGTATGTAGATGCGTCTTGGAAAGTTATGAAGCTCCTGGTAAAAATTAGGTCACTTCGACCTACATTTCATGCATGAGTGACTTAGGTTAAAGTTTTTGTAAGAGTCTAGTTATGGGATACTACAACTCGTAGAGGAAGAATATTTTCTATGTAGATGCATCTTTGAAAGCTACGCACTTTGACCTACATTTCATGCATGAGTGACTTAGGTCAAAAGTTTTTTTTAAGAGTCCAGATCTGGGATATTATAACTTGTAGAGGAATAATATTTTATAAGTAGATGCATCTTATAAAGTTAGGAAGCTCCAGATAAACATTAGGTAACTTTGACCTACATTTCATGCATGAAGGACTTATGTTATGTTAAAGTTTTTGTAAGAGTCCAGATCTGGGATACTACAAGTTGTAGAGGAATAATATTTTGTATGTAGAGGTGTCTTGTAAAGTTACGAAGCTCCAGATGAAAATTGAGTCACTTTGACCTACATTTCATGCATAGGTGACTTAGGTTAAAGTTTTTGTTACAGCTTGGATTTTAGAAATTACAACTCGTAGAAGAATAATATTTTGTATGTAGATGCATCTTGTAAAGTAATGCTCCAGATAAAAATTAGGTCAGTTTGACCTACATTTCATGCATGAGTGACTTAGGATAAAGTTTGTGTTACAGTCTGGATTTTAGATACTACAACTTGCAGAAGATTAACCTTTCATCAGTAGGTGCATATGCTTTAGGTATGAGCTCGAGGCTCCTGATTGAAATAAGGTCACTACATTTCTTGCATGACTGGCTCAGATTTTAGTAACAAGCCAGAATTTGAATGGTACAACTTCCTTGAGTGCTTATATTACTAGAAAAACATTCAATAAACGGGCTAGGGGAGTAGCTGTCATTTCCGACTGCCCCTTCTCTTGTTTCTTCTTGTAGGTAGTGCATTTCAACAAACTCAGTAACTGAAATGAAGTATCGGCAATCTGAATACAGTGATCTTATTTATTTTCGTTTTCCAGACGTTCCATCCCCAGTAGTTCCGGCCTCAAGTAGATCCAGCCCTAATTATAAAGTAGTTCCGGCCTAGTGTTGGCAATCGAATACAAAAATCATAATCGATTAATTGGAATAATCGGATGTACTTTCTGATTCGATTATCGATTATAATCGGATACCCTTATAGTGCTTAAAGAAATTGGTTTTAACCATGTTTGCTGTGCTTTTACATTTGTATATTGCATAAATTCAAACATATATCAATTTTCACTGTCCATTTGAAAATGCCTATGTATTTATCATGTTTATAACCTGTTGCTTGAGAACAATTCTAAACAATATGCTATATTAAGAGAACTCCACTTCTGATAAACAAATTTATTACTATTTAACACCCATTCTAGAATTATCAGACAGAAAAATATTTAATTTTCTGCCAAATTTAACTGGCATCCGATTATCGATTATTGAAAATTATAATTGATCAATCGATTTTATGTGAAAATCGATCATCGATTATAATTTATCATTGGAACATCACTATTCCAGCCCATATTAAATCGGTGATTAACACCAACAAGTTTAATGCTCTGCTTGTGTAAAATGAATTTATTAATGAATTATTCATTGGTTTAACTGATTACACTAATTAGCTCATACTCAGGGCTCACCAAACTGGGCAATTTAAGTCACCCTGTTGTGCGTCAAGTCGCCTAAAGTGTCCCCCAAAAGCGATTTCAAGTCGCCTGAGCATTTTGACACTTCTAATTATAGCCCTTTCTATTTCCGATAACAAGGAAGTAAATTGATAAGTCTTCTAATGCTTATTCCTGTGTTTGCAAAGCTCAAAGATTGTTTACATCATCTCATGGTTTTAAAATCAAGACTTATTGACTTTGTAGTATACATTTATTAAAAAAAATCTTTTGAAATTGTCCTAAATATTTACGTTTCAACTACAGTTCAAACCGGAAGTGGTCTATATAAAGAATGTCCACAAACGTAAACCAACTATTTATATCCCTCTAATATTTAGAGAACCATTCAAAAAAGAATGATGCAGATTAGCAACTGTCTCTTGAGCAACTGAGTGATAAACTACCCATTTACTAAAGAGGATAAATAAAAGAAAATTAATGCCATGTCAATCTAACCTAAATGCAGGAGCACCTCCAACCATAAGCTTTTGGGTGAAAGAAACATAAAATTGATAAGTAGCTAAAATCATATTTTTTTATATAAAATCTACATTGTAGATCTTGAAATATCAATGGTATTTTAATGATTAAAACTGATTTATTGCCATTGTCGATTAAGTGTATATGTAAATCAAATACAAAAGTCTTGAAAATTCAGTTGCGGATACGCGCAAACAAGTCTCCCTGTCATGACCTGAAGTCTCGCTATTTCTACCCTCAGGGAGACTTCAAGTCTCCCTGTTCTTTTGAAGTGTGGTGAGCCCTGCATACTATTTTATCAAGAAGCCAATTAAAAACAAAAGTTTTCTTAAATAGGGGTGATCAATGAATATTAAGAAGTTTCATCAGATGGCCATTTCGAAAACTCATGACTCCAAACTCAGCTAAGGACAAGCTATGCACGAGGGGAAACTCCTTAGTTTTTAGCAAAATTTGTAAAATTTAGATTAAAGCTGAAAAGGAACAAATAACCAATATGATCTAAATGTAAAGCCAAATCTACCAATTTTATAAAAACAGGTGGACTGCATGACACCCAGGACATCCCTCATTTTCATACGAAAATGACCTCGAAGCAAATCATTTTTTTTAATTTCAGAATCGAGATCGAACTAAACAGGTTGAATGTTACAATGACAGTTATAAGCTGCCATTGTAATCAATAATTGGATAAAATATATTGGGACAGACCAACTTTGGGGCTGAAACAACTGAGACTGGAACTACTTGGGCCGGGATGGACTGGTTTGGGGACAGAACTAACTACTTGATACCCTTTTCCAGTTGTCTTTTTTTTTTTACATGACTTTTCTTCACTATATATTCATTTGAAACATAAGATTTATTCATACAAAACTGAATTGACCAAGGTTTTTGGTACTGCTGCTGATTCAGATGGTTGTCAACCAAAACGACCAAATGATGGCATGGATGGCAAATCTTACCCATTGACATTCCGTCTGAAAGGATTTACTCGGTTGTCTAATTTTGTTATTGTGTCGTTAAATAAATAGTTAATGTTGAAATCAAACTCCATTTCGTCAACTCCACTTGTAAGATATTGTGTGAAACGAACTGTTTTCTTGTTTTAGAGACGATTCGCATAATCTGTGGCGGCCATGTCTTGGTACCCGACAAACATTACAGGACCGCAACGAATATTTCAATTTAAAAAAAAAAGAAAATGAAATTGATTCGATCCAAATTTTATTAAAACATGAGAATAATAAAATATAATAACAGAAAATTTAAATGCCTGTAAAATATGAAATCTGAAACATTATTTTTTTTTATTATTATTTAGTGCCGAATGGGAGGGGAGATAACTGTGTGAAAAAGATTGCGCAACTACACAAAATTTGTCACTACATTTTAATGCCTAGGAAAAAGCCATATAGTGGGAAACAGAAGAAGATTCAATTACAGGAAAAGAGGAAACGAAAACAAAATTGTAATTTCTTATTACCCGTTACCTATTCGGTGCAAGGAGGACAGTCTTCCCATTTGCATAATTTCTTTCAGTTCTCACAGACATGACAGACCCGGGTCACACAGACACACATCATTCGATTACACACCGATAGTCCGAAAATGACCCACTGAAAACTTAGATAGGAAAAAATGTAGACATTTTGTCTTAAAATAAAGAGAGTCACAACTGAAGCAGTAAGAGACTAAGCCCTATCAAGTTAATTTGTAGATTCTCATCCACCTGTCACATATACCTGCCAAACTGAAAATCTCCATGGGGGTTTTTATGTGCGGCCTTCCTTTTCAGGCTTGTAAGATTTCGCAGGGTTTTGCGCAAAGTTTTTTTTTATTTTATACTTTATGCTCTGTTTTTAATCAAATACAAACATCGAGGGGTTGTAGAAGACTTTACTTTTTATTGAGGGAGGCAAGCCATTACTCTTTTCTTGTGTTTTGAGTATTTCTGCTGGTTCTTATATATTTTTGGTCAAATAAATCAGTTGTGAACTGTTTTTGGACCATTTGGTGTTTTATATTCTGTTAAATTTTTACTTTGTTTTAACTGTTAAAGGGAAACAAAAAGCAGTGCTTTAATCATTATGTTGCTATTAATTATCATTGATTTTTTTGGGGGAAAATTAAAGATTGTAAGCTTGTTAATGAAACCACTCTCTCTCTCCTTTATTATTTGTCTGATGTACATTTATTGTATTTCTCCCTTTATTCCATTCTTCTATAAATAAAGTAAGCGTTACATTTTTTAAATATTTTTTGCCTTTTCTGATTCAGTCAAAAGAGTGATGTTCTGGGATTTTGAGTGACCTTTCGTGCATTACAGTACCAATATGTTTGTTAACATCGTTAAGGCTACTGTGTTCAACTATGCAAACTCTGCAGAACAGACAAGATGTCTTGCAACGACCTACATTTGTAGTTACTCACGGTATAGCCATCCACAGAACTTTCAAGTGTGCTGCTTGCAGCCCGTTGTATCAGGGATTGTGAACCTTGATTCATAACTCAAGAACTGTTCACTATGATTGCCGGTGGACCATCCATTTACAAAACTTATTTACTTCGCAGAAGCCTTAAAATCAACAAAAAAATTAACTAAACTCGCCATATTTACGATCGTTTACATGCGGAGCCCTGCAATCAGCTGTTTTTCACTCGAATACTGCGTGATCGGTGTACAGTCAGAGATCCAACTGGATAAAGTGAAAACATTTCACTTACTAAAGTCAATTTTAATTACCTGAAGCAGTAAAAATTCTGTTTACCTCTACAAGTAAAAACTATTTACTTACAGAAGTAAGCTTTGAAATATGCAGTATATTTATTCCAAAACAGGCTTTCCCTATTACAGGCACACTGTTCACCCTATCAGACCACATGAAACCAAATTACAAGCATCATCATGTGATAAATCTTGATGTGATAATGATGCAAGTTGCAGACCACTTAATTCAATATTAACAGCTGTTATAGGTCCCAAAGGACTAATCTTTGGCTAGCTTGCGCCTCAAGAAAAACATTGTGCCCCTAATGAATTTTTACTTAAAAGATAAGATCAGAAATGAATCTTTCATAGAAAATTATTAATTATCCTATGAAAATTTATATAATGATACACTGAAGGGAGAAAACCTCAGTATTTTATCTAAATTTACTTGTACAAGTAAATAAATTTAATGCTGATTTTATTTACTTCTTTAAGTAAAAATAATTAACCTAAGCTGGTGAAAAGTTTTTACTTTATGCAGTGGGATCCCTGACTGGTGTAAACCTGATTTTGATAATCTCCCTTTCAACAGCCAAAATCAGGTAAACAAACATTTTTTCGTGTAAATTTCTTCAAATTGGGTTTTTACCCCAATTTCCGTTTCACGAGTGGGTGAAAGAACATAAAAATCGTCAAAAACACGCCTAAATTGTCCATGTTGTCACCAAAGTTGGCAGGTATGCTGTCACATGCCTGCAACAAAAAAAACGGGTGGCTGGGAGGATTTTATCATGAAAAAAGGTCAGTCATAGATTGCAATCCTCTCGCACACCTTTTTTGGACCCATACTAATGTTTGGTTTTGAAAATGTATTTATAGGAAACATCAATAAAATTTGAAATTAAAGAATTTTGCAGTCTAATTCGAATTGTTGTAAGGAATTGAAAAAGATATGGTTGCTAGATAGAATTCTCTAAAATAACGGGTCTATGAGAGTTTTATGAAATTTACACAAACCAAAATCAAATACTTTTGCAGTCTTATATTCACGTTGAGCTAATGTAACAAAAGACTCACAGTAATAATCAATTTATGATATCTAAACCCTTGATGTAGAAGTTTTTCAATGACACAAAGATTTCGGTCGTTGAAGTCAGAAACATCACTACATACTCGTGCATATCGAACAAGTTGTGAAATTTAGACCCCATAAGAAGGGACTAACGGAACATCACCGTCGAGATGGGATAAGTTGACTATAGGGAAGGAGAAATCGTCCCTTTTATCATAAACTTTAGTGTTTAAGTTTTTTGCAATCTGGCTATTGAAAATGATCATCATTGCTGTTAGCAATTGAAAAAGATATGGTTGTTAGTTAGAATTCCAAAAAATAACCGGACTTTCTGGAAGTTTACCAAAATTAGAATCAAAATTGTTGCAATCTGACTTTTGAAAATGATCACTGATGAAATATTATAAGGCACCAAAATAGATATGGTTGCTAGGTAAAATTCCAAAAAGTAATGGCCTTTGAGAGTTTCTGGAAATCTACCAATATAAGAGTCATATTTTTGAAGTTTAAGTGTTCATACTAGCTGATGACATTAAAGAGTTGCTTAATTATATGATTATACCCCCGCTCAGTAGGAGAGGGGGGTATACTGTTTTACCCTTGTCTGTCTGTCTGTCCGTCCGTCTGTCTGTCCATCGGTCCGTCCGGAACATCTTTCGTCAAGGATTTCTCAGCATGTGCAGAGGTGTTTACATCTACGATTTCGCCGTAGTTTCTACGGAAATCGGATGAAAAATACGATCTACGATTTGATCTGTTAAAACTACGACGATCGATAATCCTAGTGCAAAAATTAGTTTTTTATAAAAATCTTGAAAATAGATTTACCATGTGAAGTCTTAAAAGCGCTTGAATGCAATGATCTTATTTGTTTGATGTAAAGCGTCTGAAAGACCTTGTCAAAAAAAAATAAAGCATGGCTTCTGCCATTGGAAAGGGGGTCCAGATGACAATAACAACTTCCCAGCCTCCCTCAAGGTAAAGAAGAGAAGCCCATCAGAGGTTTAAAAGTACTACAGGGAATATTTTTCATGTTTGGGACCATCAAAAAGAGCCAAACCCATTTGTGATAGAGACTTCCCGTGTCGACATGGCAGAAAAAATGACTGTTGGCTGTGTTGCAGACGGAGTTAAATAGTTTAAAGCTCGGTCATAAACCTGTCAAGTCATTTGGTATGTCTTAGTTTGTTATATATTTTTTTAATTTAAAATTTATTCAAAAAGAACTTTAATATACAAGTTAATTATATAATACCCATCACTACACTGCTATATGTAATTGTGTTTTTACATGGTGTGTTTCAGTTTATTAAATTTCTCATTTGAAAAATCTTTATAAATTTGGTACTAGTAGTTGCCAGTAAATCATACCAACACTAGAATTTGATGAGGGCTGTTCCAGCCAACCATACATTGGATGGGGGGAAGGCACTTAAAAATTGTCGTGACTACTTAAAATTCTAAACTGGATTTTTTTTTGTATTTGCTCATGAATTCTGACTTGAATAATAACACCCACTAATAGCAGCAATTTGAAAAAGCTTTCCCCTGGTCCCATGTATGATTAGGTGAAACAGCTTTGATTAAGTTGTAAACAGGGATTGAAATATAGTAGAGAAAGTAAATGTACTGAGATACAGTGGATATGCACTGACGAAACATAGCATATTTCAAATAGAAAAAGAGTACATATTATTTTTCTCGAAAACTACTGATAACATTGCAAAACTACTGACAACTTGGTAAAAAACTACTGAGGTCATTTATATGGGGTAAACAGGTCTGCATGTGTATGTAGTAATGATTTGATATTTGGTCTGAAGCTTAAGCATGACGAGTTGTATCATGTCTCCCCATTTCAAGTCCGTAACTCATGTACTTCCTGTTTCACGATAACTTTGATTTTTTCCCACTATAGCTAAATATTGAAATTTTTCGTCAAGGATTTCTCAGCTTGTGTATGTAGTAATGATTTGATATTTGGTCTGAAGCTTAAGTATGATGAGTTGTATTGTGTCACCCCATTTCAAGTCTGTAACTCATCTACTTCCTGTTTGACGATAACTTTGATTTTTTCCCCATTATAGCTATATATTGAAATTTTTCGTCAAGGATTTCTCAGCTTTGTATGTAGTAATGATTTGATATTTGGTCTGAAGCTTAAGTATGATGAGTTGTATTGTGTCTCCCTATTTCAAGTCCATAACTCATCTACTTCCTCTTTGACGATAACTTTGATTTTTTTCCAATATAGCTGTATACTGAAATTTTTCGTCAAGGATTTCTCAGCGTGTGTATGTAGTAATGATTTGATATTTGGTTTGAAGCTGAAGTATAATAAGTTTTATGGTGTCTCCCTTTCTGGAGTCAGTAACACATCTACTTCCTGTTTGATGATAACTTTGATTTTTTCCAATTATAGCTATATATTGAAATTTTTCGTCAAGGATTTCTCGGCTTGTGTATGTAGTAATATTTGGTTTTTGGTCTGAAGCTTTAGAATGATCAGTTTTACTGTGTCTCCCATTTTCAAGTCCGTAACTCATTTACTTCCTGTTTGACAATAACTTTGATTTTTCCCATTAAAGCCATATATTGAAATTTTTCGTCTAGGATATCTTGGCTTGTGTATTTAGTAATGATTTGATATTTGGTTTTGAGCTTTAGTATGATTAGTTTTATCCTGTCTCCCCTTTTTAAGTCCATAACTCATCTACTTCCTGATTGATGATAACTTTATTTATGACTGCAATTATGCCAATGCTTGTATTGTGTCCACACTTGAAGTGTGTCCATGCTTGTATTATATCCACACATACTTAACTTAGCATTGCCATATTGATTCAGGGTTCAATGAACGGGGGTACAAAAAAAATGTATAACTGGCTGCCATTCGGCGACAGCTCTTGTTTTATGTTAGAATTTCAAAAATTATTGGTCTTTGACATTTTCTGAAAATTTACCAAATTTGGCATTAAAGTTGAAATTCTAAATTCTTATCTTTGATTCCAAAAGCAATTCAAGTTATTCTCCATGAAAATGTAAACAACAAAATGAAAATTATAAATAAAGTTCCATTTATATACTTGGTGCATAATTATTGTTTTATGTTTTTGGTCCCTTTAAGTACATGCCCCTAGGGGTCATACCAAATGTCCACTATCATTAGCAAATTCGATGAACATAATGGAACTCATATAGAGAGTTTCAGCTTCCAAACATAAATACTGCAGAAAATTTTGCATTATACTGGATAACTTGAAATACAATTTCTCTCATTGTTAAGCCCTGAGGGCAAATTTCAAAATTCCGAAACCTTCGGCACAGAAACTTTGATAGTGTTACTTATACTCTTAAATGAGGTTTCTGCAACTTAAGGTGTAAGAGGAGTTATAGCTGAGGGGTAGTACACAAATTTAGATGCCCCTGTGAAGTTACTAGATAATATGTGAGTCGATTGCTGAGTTTCAACTTTCTAGCCCAAATAGCTTTGGAAATTTCTTCGATTATTGATCATGAAAATTTGTTTTTGTCCATAATTTGCCCCGATGGCATTTGACAAATATTCAGAACCCATAGCACGCTAGTGCAGATGATGCTCTAGTATGGTGCCAAGTTTCAAATTTTTATCTCTTATAGTTCCAGAGCTATTGGGGAACACTACACACATGCATACGTGTGTACATATGGACAGACTACATTATATAATCACCTGCTTTTTGTAAGCAGGGGATAAAAAATATTACAGTACTTGTTCTTATGGAGTAGATGATGAAATACATTTGTTCCAAAATGAAGAAATATTATGCAAATGTTTATGATATTTCCTCTCAGGGAACTTTTGTAGGTTTGCACAAATATTATGTTTACAGGTGGACTTTCAGTACCCAATTGACGACTCCCACTCTTCATGAACACATTTAATATTAGACACCTAGCTCCATACAGAAAGTAAAACTTGTACCCTATATAGATCACAGTTCTTACTGAACGAATGTAAAACTTGTACCATTACATATATTTGGAGAAGTAGCTTACTATTTAAGCTCTGATTAAATATGAGAGCAAGATGACTAACATCCTTCTTTAAGCCCCAGACAGGAGGGACCCTCACCATGTATTTGCAGACAAAAATATTTCTTAGAAAACACACTCAAATTTTAACCTTGAGCAGGGGCGTATGTCATCATGATCATGGTCATCCTCATCCTCTAGTTTTGCCTTTATAAATGTCTCATTACGGGTGCTGTTAACAGAGAAGGACATGCTTACCCTTCCGGATCACCTGATATCACTCTCAGTTTCACTGGATTTCACACTGTGAGTGCCTTTGTTATGAATATTTTGATTTCTATTTCTGTGCTTTGTTTCTGTCTAACGTCATTGTTTTCTGTGTTGAACGTCATTGTTTTCTGTGTCCTCATTTTGGCGATGTCTTTGGACGTCCAATTTTTCAATTTTTGTAAATTCCATTCCTTTGTACCTACCGTATTCTACTGCCGTTGTTTCTGTAAATAGGCCCATTTCCTCATCCTAGCGCCTTATACACATCTTACTGTTTTCATGGAAATGTTTGTACTGTGAAAGTACAATTGTTCTTGATTATCCAATTTTCATGGATTTTTGGTACGCTAAAACCTCAAAAAATGCATTTTTCCCTAGCTAGAGTTGCAATGCGTAGAAATTTGAAACCATGAATTTAAGTACACATGAAATAGACCATGAAAATTGATGTCCACAAATGAAATAACTTCACAGTATTAAAAAAAAACTTGTGCATATAATTCTCAAAACTAGAAGACTCTTCACTCAGAAAATGTTTTGTTGCGTAAAATCTGAAAATGATTTATATTTTAGGCGGCGAAAATGAATTGAGTGAAGAGGAAGAGGATATAAAGGGAGATAATCAAGAAAATGTTGATGAAACAAAGGCAGATCATACTGAAAAAGATCATGTAAATGCTATTGATGAACAGCCACAGGGATCAACTAAACATTTTGATCCCAATAGGTATATTTACGAGGAAGAGTTTGGTTAGTGTGTGTCAAGTTTAACCCATGTCTGTCATTCCACAGCAAACAGATTTCCAGATTTTTTTTTCGTAGGACTGCCAGAGTTGAGTTGTCAACTTGACATTTGGTATGTCAGTTTATCTTGAGGAATTCAAATTTATTCTTGAATTTTAAAAACATGTTAAACAATATTCCTAGAAATTGATGCCCTTTTGACTTTATACATGACATTTGTATAAAATTGAATAAAATGTCAATTTTCCAGATTTGCTTTTTGAAATCTGACTTGATACTTTATATGTAAGTTAACCTTAATGAATTAAGTATCAAGTTAGAATTTAATTTGATTCATCAGTTTTTGTCTCGCCCTTGACGAAAAAGTCGCGGAAGAGAGACTTTGGGATAACCTTTCTGGCGACGGTGGCGGCGGTGTCAACAATTGCAAACTAATGTAAATTAACGAGGTCTATAGAATTTGATGTGCAGTACATTGTAGCATCAGTATGGGTACAACTCAAATTCCTGCTTGTTTATGGTCCTGGCCCCTTAGTCATGCATGAATGATCACTTTAAGTTTTTAGAAAGCAGTTCGCACAGCCTGTACCAGTGGTCCTAGCCACATGATATTTGACATGCAGGAATACATACATTTTTGTGTATCCATTCCACTTCAGATGGTGGCCCTGAACTAAAGGCCCAGATAAAGGGTTTGAAACATCAATGATGTATGAGGTATTTCAGTTGGATCCATTGAAGTTCAACTGTATTTGCTGCAATAAGCTTTTGAAAACCTAATAATAAAAATTATTACAGTCAACTCCATTTAATTGCATATTTCTCTTAATTGCATACAATTCTGCTGCACAAAACCATTTACTATATGCTTCTATATTATTTATTCCTTTTAACTGCATATTGAATAGTTAAGAAATTCCTGTTAATTGAATAGTTTCATTTTCAAATCAAGACATGTTTTGTGAAATATAACATTAAAAGTATATATTTTTTAGCAAATTATTCTGAAAAAACTAATTAAAATGAGATATCTAATTAAGAAATGTCAAATCAATTAATAATTTTGTAAAAACAGACTGTAATCTCTGTGTTTGTTTAATGATTCACTCATCATTTGACACTTTTTAAGTTAATTGACATGTTTTTACAGCAAGATTGAGAACTCCTCTTAATAGAATATTCCTGTTAATTGCATTTTTTCCTGACAAATAAGGTATGCAATTAACAGGTATACTGTATTATTAATTTATTTCAGGTACAGATTGCAGTTTTTACAAGAATCTAATGCGATACTGAAGAAAAGAAGAGAGATAGGAAGGCAATCCCTAAACCCTATACCAGAGGTACTGGTAGATTGTTTAATTGTAGAACGGCACGAAAGAGTATATGTAATGAAGACAGGATAAAAGTTTACCATTACACATCAGGTTTTTCTCAGTGGTTACAGTACACACAGAGTTTTTCAGTTACAAAACACTCTGGTCTGTCATGAGTGAAAACACTGACAATTGCTGGTGAAATGCTGGTGTTTACACTGACATTCTTGACTTGCCAATATATTTCTATATGATTAATGCACACAGAATATCGCAATACATATCATTTTCCAAAACATGTATCGTTACACCCTAGTCAGTGTGCTCATTTTTGAGTTACAAGCATATGGAATTTTTGTTGGGAAACAGAACCTCTCTAAATTTTCCATTAACATTGCATTAAAATTTTGTTCCTTTCAACCACAATTAAGGAATATTAAGAATTACATAATTTTTTTGTCTGAAGTCTTCTATTGGTATTTAAATCAAACTTTTAAAAAAAGTAGCGGTAGGGTTGATGTGTAAAAAAATTGAAGGCATTATTATGTATAAAATCAGAGAAGTAAAAAAATCTGGCACAAGGTCAAATCATAACAAGTGACGCATCTTAAGATGATGAATGGCCATCTGCAGAATTAAAAATGATTAAATATTATTATTTTGTTGTTTGCTTTTAGACAGGACTTGAAATAGATGATGAGTTAGATGTCTGTGATATAGACATTGCAAAAAGACCTCCATGGGACTACACAATTTCTACCTCAGAATTAGAGAAGAGAGAGACCAAATATTTCCAGGTACATCTTATCTCACATGTTATATAGCATGTTCACAATGTATCCATGGTTCCATTGTATCAATATACAAACCTTATTTCAACGTAATTTTGACACCATTTTGTTTAAATAAGTACAGTGATACTATGGGTCCCAATCATGTATTCATTTTTATACCCCGCCACACATAGTGGTGAGGTATTATGTGATACCCTCAGTCGTGTGTCTGTCCATCTGTCCGCCTGTCTGTCTGTCCCTTGAAGGTTTCCGACTGATAACTTGTGAACGAAATAACATAAGGTCTTAAAACTTGGTCTGTAACTTGTTTACCACAAAACTCAGGCCAAGTTCAATTTCGGGTTTAGAGGTCTAAGGGGTTCTGGAGTTATGCCCCTTGAAACTTTGAAATTTTGCAAATTTTATGGTTTCTGACAGATAACTAGTGAATGTAATAATATATTGTCTTCAAACTTATGATGTAATTTGTTTACTACAAAACTCAGACTGAGTAGGATTTCGGGTTCGGGGGTTCAAGGGGTTCTGGAGTTATACCCCTTAAAACTATGAAATTGTGAGAAATTCTAATTTTGTATGTAAGTCGTTTCCCATAAAACACAGACCAAGTATAAGTTTTGGTTCAGAAATTAACAGGGATCTGTAGCTATGCCTATTTAAACTTTTCAATTTTGTGAAACACTGTGGGGTATCATGCAGGTATCCAGAAATATTTTTTTTTGTGTCGCCTGCTGTAAGCAGAGTTGACACATAGGGATTATTATCTGTCGTCGTACTGCGTCGTTGTCCTGCGTCGTCTGTCGATTTTTGAATCCGCAAATCCTTCAAAACTGCATTGTGTGGGGCTTCGTATTTGAACTTTCATTTATATATTGACAACATTTCCAACTCCTTTGATCGGTGTATTGATGAACTTTACCGGAAATATAATGATAAAGGTCAATCAGAGATTGCAATCTCCCCCTCACCTTTTTTTACCCTTACTAAAGTCTGGATAGAATTCCCAAAAAGAATATGTCTTTGAGAGTTTTATGAAATTTACCAAACCAGAATCAAACATTTTTGCATCTGTTACTGTAAGGAATTGAAAAAGGTATGGTTGCTAGGTTGAATTCCCAAAAATACTGGTCTTTGAGGATTTTGGGAAATTTACCAGAACAAGAACAGAAGATTTTTGCAGTCTTTTTATTGAAAACAATGATATGTTATGTAAGGAATTGAAAAAGGTATGGTTGCTATGTAGAATTACAAAAAATAATTATCTTTGAGAGTTTCAGGAAATTTACCAAAATTAGAATCAAAGTTTTTTCAATCTGACTATTGAAAATGATCATCATTACTGTTAGGAAGGGAAAAAGATATGGTTGCTAGGTAGAATTCCAAAAAATAACATGTCTATAAGACTTTCAGGAAATTTACCAAAATTAGAATCTCATTTTTAAGTTTAAGTGTTCATACTAGCTGATGACATTAAAGAGTTGCTTAATTATATCATTTTATGTTAGAATTTCAAAAATTAGTGGTCTTTGACATTTTCAGGAAATTTACCGAATTTGGCACCGAAGTCAAAATTCTAAATTCCTATCTTGGATTCCAAAAGCAATTCAAGTTATTCCCCATGAAAATGCAAACCACAAAATGAAAATTATACATAAACTTCCAGTCATATGCTTAGTACTTATTGTTTTACACTTTTTGGCCCCTTAAGGGCATGCCCGCAGGGTCATACCAAATGTCCGTTATCAGAAGCANTTCATGCCCTTTAAGTGTGGCTAGATTTTTTTCTTTATTATCACAGTCTTGACCATCAGATAGAGTTGGTTTTAAAACAATGTTTTATGAATTAATCAACGACATTTGTATATTTCTCATATATCTGTGCAATACAGCGATTGTTGCAGCATAAGATACATAGTAAGTGAAATGTAAAAAGAATACCGCAAATATTAGAATTTTTTTTACCGTGGCTGGGTCATCACACAGGAGGTGGCAGGTAAACAAATTTACAGGAGAGACAATTTTTGTGAACTACTTCCCCGCCTGCACCCGTTCTTACTATTTATAATGCTATTGTTTTTTAATATATCGACTCTCTGAGTGGCTTGTGTTTACTTAGTCTATTTGTTGTATATGCTCGAGATGCTAGTGCTAGTGCTTTGTCATAAGGTTATAAAACAGTATTGAAATTGTATAAACATCTCTACAGTCATGTTTTAAAATGATAACAATAAGCTATACAATCTTACTTTGAACGATGCTAGAGGTCGTTTTAAGCTTACTATGAGGTAAGATTGTTTGCTCTTTGTTGAAGGTCTCATGGTGACTTCAAGATGAAGAACAACAATGAAAGCGTTGTTCCATTTGCTTAATCTTACCACATATTTTTAGGGGTTTGTCCCATGTACATTTTCTCCGTATCCCTATTTTTGTTCATTTCACATTTTGGCATTGTTTTTAAGATATCCAAATGTTATTCTGAGGACCTGTTTATAATCCTATTTCATCATGCCAAGATTTCTTTCAATTGACTCTTTAGTGTCCTGTGGTTGTTCGTATGTTGTGATGATTGTTTTTATCAGTATTTTTTATATTTTTGGTTGTCAGTGGATTGCAGCAGTTATAAGAACACTTTGACAAAGAATTATATGTTTGTTGAAGATCCTTAAGTAATAACAAACATTTTTTTGACAATGAAACAATAGTAGAAGAATACGGAAGGAACAAAGGAGTGAAATTTGCAAAAATCGAAGTCCAAAGGCATGGCCAAAAAGAGAACACAGAAAACAATGACGCCAGACACAAAACAACGACGCTAGACAGACACAAAGCACAGAAACAGAAATCACAACATTCAAAACAAAGCACTCACAGTGTGAACTCCAGTGAAACTGAGAGTGACATCAGGTGCTCCGAAAGGGAAAGCATGTCCTGCTCTGTTAACGGCACCCGTCACACTGTAAGTGAGGAACATAAGTTTTTGAAGGACCTGTTTGGTAGCTGATTGGTTATTGTCGTTTTCTAACTCTAAGACACAACCAATAAATATCCACGGTACGTGTTACTTCTCCAACCCTCATACAGTACAGTGGTAACATTTTGAAATGTTTTAGAAATAGCCTAAGTATTCAAACATTGACAAGGACAAATCAGTACCACAAACATCACTAACAAAGACAATACTAAAATGATATACGAGACAACACAAAAAACTAACGCACTCACAGTGTGAACCCCCTTAAAAACTGGGAGCGACATCAGGTGGTCCTGAAGGGTAAGCATGTCCTGCTCTGTTAGCAGCACCCGTCACACTGTGAGTTGGTCAATCCAGGAAAATGTCAAAGTCGGTAGTCAAATTGAATCTAGCTGAAAATGTCCACTTTCATTTGCGATACTGACACGTCATATCTTTCAATGATGTTATGGTGACGGCCATAGAATTTCTTGAGGGATGAAATTAACATAGCTTGAACAAATCCCTGACTAAGCAGCTTTTTGGGACAGTGTTTGGGACAGTGAATCAATAAATATCGCTGAATCCTGTGCTATGAGCAATTTTGAATATACATTGTACTATTATGTATTGGCAAAGCTGGAAATGGTGTTGAAAGATCTGTTTAGTGTTGGTGACTGATTGGTTTATGCCATTTTCTAACCCTGAGACAAAACCAATTAAAATCCATGTTACGTCTTAATTCCCTAACCCTCAAACGGTACAAAAGTAAATGTTTGAAAAACTTCTGTGAAAATATTAAGTATTTGGATAATAACAAGGTCAAATCGGTATCACAAACATTACCAACGAAGGCAAAACTAAAAGATGACGGTGTGATATACAACATAACACAAAAAACTATAGCAATGACAGTGTGAACTCCTACATAAAACCGGTGAAATGTACAACCCATATACTGGAGATGTGAGAATATTACTGCTCAAAAACGGGAAATTCGCTATTTGAAAGGCGAAATCGTCACGCCTGTCGTAAAGTTTTGTTTTCAGACGTCTAGAGTTGTCAATCTAGATGCTTCTTAAAAGACATCTGCCGTGTTGGACATGTCAAACTCCGGTTTAAATATCATATCGGGTAGAGGAAAAAACTAACTTTAGGGGCAAAGAGAAAGATCTGTTGTCATCTGTGAAACAGATATCCCATAGCGGTTCACAAGGGCGTGATGTCGACCGTAAAACTTCTGTAGTGATGACCTCAAGTTATGGGCAACATACCCTTGCTTAAGTAGCCTATTTGTAAGCAACCGAGCTCTATCAAGGTAGTCATCGACCACAGGCCCTTGAGTAGTGAATGAGTTGGGAAATGTAAACTCCATATGCCGGCGCTTTCTGAATGTTGCTACAAAGAAAAGGGAAGTTGACTATTGGAAAAGTGAAGTCATCACGTTTGTCATATAGCCTAGTTTGTAGTGTACCTCTGTTGTCAATTTCAAGATGAAGGTCAAGGAACGANTTCAAGTTTGTCGGACATCCACTTCCTGTTTACCGATACTTTTAATTTTTACTGTAAACCAAATTTTCCGTTAAAGATTTCTTGGCTTCTACTGAAGGGAATGATTTGAAATTTGGTCTAAAGCTTGGAAATAATGAGTTGTATTAAGTAAACAATTTTCAAGTTTGTCGGACATCCACTTCCTGTTTGCTGAGACTTTGAATTTTTACTAAAAACTAAATTTCGGTCACAGATTTCTTGGCTTCTACTGGAGGGAATGATTGGAAATTTGGTTTGAAGCTTTGAAATGATGAGTTGTATTGCAAAAGTGGTTTTTCAAATTTGTCGATCAACCACTTCCTGTTTGCCAATACTTTTACTTTTTACTATAAACCAAATTATCTTCATAAGATTTTTAGACTTGTATCAATTTGGAATGATTTGATATTAAGTCTGAAGCTGAAAAATGACATGGTTTGGTAAAAATTCAAGAATTCACTGTATTCAGCAAATTACTGTATCAACACATTTGTGTCAAACAGAATGTGAATCCACACTTACCTCAATTTTACTTTTGCGTGGAATTTCAGGATCGAAATTGCGGGGCCCTTCCGACAACGCCAGTTTCGACATGCTCTAGTTGATCATGAAAATTTGTTTTTGTCCATAATTTGCCCCGATGGCATTTGAAAAAAATTCCAAACCCATAGCACGCTAGTGCAGATGATGCTCTAGTATGGTGCCAAGTTTCAAATTTTTATCTCTTATATATATATATTTGAAGCGCTATTGGGGAACACTACACACATGCGTACATGTGTACAATTGTACATATGGACCAGGCATGGGGTAATGCTAATTTGTAATTGTAATGCCCTGTAATGCATTACATTATTACAAAGTAATGCATGTAATGTTTAATGCTCCATTTTTAGCATTACATGTAATTGTAATGTAATTCACTACATTTCAAAATTGCCTGTAATTTGAGCATTACATGGCATTACATAGCATTACTTCTTTTACTTTGAAAACTTTGGGTTTAGTGAAATGTATTGGAACTCCATGTAAATTTTGAAAATTGTTTTTCTCTTATATCTGCCAGCTTTGCAACTTATCTAAAAGTATTAAAAAAACATTGTTTTCATTCAGAAATTTTAGGATGAAAAACATTTAATTTCAATTTCAGTTTTGAAAATTTGCAATCCTTATTTAACAAAACAAAAACAAGCTTCTAATGATCAAAGTAAATTAGTTCAAAGATGATTGTCACATGTAAAACTCTTAATTAGTTTACATTTCAATTAATTCCTTTCCTTTTACAAGTGGATTTATGGCTTTAAATGGTGTTAATTAAAGTATCAGTTATAAGAAACCAACCATGAATATATAGGCCATCATACATTGGGGCGGATTTTGTCAAAAAATAAAGTATACAATGGGGCAGAAATAAAGTTTACAATGGGGCAGATGATATTTCTTTTTACCTGTTTATTAAAACAACTTTAATTAGCATTACTGGTGGCAAATGTACAAAATTTTGTATGTTCTTAAAGCCAAATGGTATAGACAAAACTAAAGGGGCCAGGATTGCACATGAGGGCAAAAGGGCATCTTTTCATGATTATTTCAAAACTGATTTCTTTTCTATGCATTCTGCCATTTTCCATTTAATTTATGTAAAAATTATTTTAAAGTATTTTACTGTATACATCAAAAAGGATTCAATTATGAGCAACAAATGAGCGAGAATTGAGTAAATATATATTTGAACAAACAGGGCTAGGAAACTCTTGAACATAGTTTCCTTCAAGAAGAGACACAAATATAAATGTGCTAAAGTTCTATTGTTTTGAATATTCAGGCATTTGAAAATTGTTAAATATTGGACAAGTGGCTTTATTTTTCTACTACTGTTTTAAAATTTAATTAAATACTTGACAATTTTATCATATTGGATGTTATTTCTGCCCCTTTGATTTATTTGAAATCCGCCCCATTGTATACTTTTATGTCGCCCCATTGAACTTTATTTTGCCGCCCCATTGAGTTATGAAATATTTTACGAAAGGATATGGAGTAAATGAACATGAGACAATAACACATGTGTCAACTCCAACTGCATTAATTTTAATGAGCTGTATGGCCATTTCGGAAATTTATTCCTCATCAGCAGCACTGGAACCCAAACAAAGGAAATCCATAATTTCAAAAAAGATATAAAATGCATAAAACCAAACGAAATGAATCCGCCCCATTGTAAATCAGTGAATATATATGTATAGGGAACTGAATTGAACTTTTTCTCAAAAACTACATGCAAAGTTCATTCTTTAAATTTTGAAAAGATCACATGAATTTAAAAGAGTGAAGGTGAAAGAAGCCCATATTTGTCTCCCCAACCCTTAAGGTTTCATTTTAAATTGTAAATTTCAAAATTATCCCAGAAAAATTGTGAAAAAGGAGGAAAAATAATAAAATTAACATATACAAGAGATAATAAATTACAAATAAATGCAACGAAATATATAAGCACAGAAATTTCAACTAGGAGGATGGATCTTTTCACTTGTAATTATTTAATGAATCTGCATCATTTTCAAAAG
>MJUU01060496.1:86176-119958 GCA_002080025.1 Modiolus philippinarum
ATACAATTCTGCTGCACAAAACCATTTACTAAATGCTTCTATATTATTTTTTCCTTTTAACTGCATATTGAATAGTTAAGAAATTCCTGTTAATTTTCAAATCAAGACATGTTTTGTGAAATGTAACATTAAAAGTATATATTTTTTAGCAAATTATTTTGAAAAAAACTAATTAAAATGAGATATCTAATTAAGAAATGTCAAATCAATTAATAATTTTGTAAAAACAGACTGTAATCTCTGTGTTTGTTTAATGATTCACTCATCATTTGACACTTTTTAAGTTAATTGACATGTTTTTACAGCAAGATTGAGAACTCCTCTTAATAGAATATTCCTGTTAACTGCATATTTTTTCCTGACAAATAAGGTATGCAATTAACAGGAATCCACTGTATTATTAAATTATTTCAGGTACAGATTGCAGTTTTTACAAGAATCTAATGTGATACTGAAGAAAAGAAGAGAGATAGGAAGGCAAGCCCTAAACCCTATACCAGAGGTACTGGTAGATTGTTTAATTGTAGAGCGGCACGAAAGAGTATATGTAATGAAGACAGGATAAAAGTTGACCATTACACATCAGATTGTCTCAGTGGTTACAGTACACACAGAGTTTTTCAGTTACAAAACACTCTGGTCTGTCATGAGTGAAAACACTGACAATTGCTGGTGAAATGCTGGTGTTTACACTGACATTCTTGACTTGACAATATATTTCTATATGATTAATAACAGAAAGTTTGCCAGTGTTTACAATGATACACCTGAGTGTTTTGTAACTGAAACGCTGTCTTTCTACTGTATATTGTACAGATTGCCATGTTTTCCATGGAATTTCATTAAAAAAAATAATGGCAGTCAGTATGAAAAATAAACCATTCAAACAATAACTACTTAAGCTCACATGATATTTAAAAGAAACATACCATATAAGGCTGCTTATAAAAATTTGAAATTTTTTGCAATATGATGTGAGAAAAGCATGATCAATAATAAGAGACAGAAGTCACTGTAAATTTATTTTCTGCATATGACCATTTCGACAACTTATGTCTCTTCAGTGCAGATTATATCAAAACATTTGAAATCCAGAAATCAAATGGTGTATAAAACCTCTCAGAGAACAAATAATGAAAAAGAAAAAAACAATAAAAAGCCAAAATCAGCTGAGGACAGAAGTTTGGATGCTGGAGTCTTCTGCTTAGTTTGACAAAATGTTTCTGCTATTACAAGTTACAGTTTACAAGATCTTCTGAGCCTTTAGTAGTGGGAAGAGGACATTAAGGTTTAAAGTCAAAAGAGTTTTCATAGTGTTAGAAGGGACACATTATGGTCCTGGAATTTCATATTTCTTTCTCAGCTTAATAGTTTCAAGGACTTAAAATATGTAGCAATCTCTCTTTAAAGACAAATTAGTTATTTTTTCAGCATTTCCTTTATCATCCTTCTTCTTTTCACATGTACTTTTTTCATGAAATTCTACATGTAGGTAACAACAACCCCCTTATTGTTTATACAGCATTGAGACTTTCTTTAAAAATTTTTCATGGTCACATATATCCCAGTTCATTTGTATCTAAAATATAGAACTAATTTTTATTAGCATTTATTGACTTAAAGTTGGTCACTCCTAATGTTCAGAATTTTAAGAATTTTGTATTGACTGTCCCACATTGTCAATCAACAATTTGGCCAATATATTGATAGGTTAGTGTTAAGGGGGAAACAATTTACAGTATGTACGGAAATCACGGTATATTTGATGATTGTTTGGTTTAAGCTATTGGGAAGGCCGCTTATGATACAAATGATATGGCTCCAGTTTTAATATCTGGAATAAAAAACTATTGTTTGCTTCCTTTGGTGAAAATTTTCTATTACAAAATGAAAAAAATACATTATACTTTTTTAGAATAAATCAATCAATTTATTATGATAATTTCAATTTCCTTTGTTTTCCTGGATGTCATAAGCGAACTCTTTGGTAATGGTGGCCAAGTTAGAAGGACCAAATAATTCTTAAATATATTGTGATATGAATATTAATGCACGCAGAATATCGCAATACATATCATTTTCCAAAAATGTGTATCGTTACACCCTAGTCAGTGTGCTCATTTTTTAGTTACAAGCATATGCAATTTTTGCTGGGAAACAGAACCTCTCTAAATTTTCCATTAACATTGCATTAAAATTTTGTTCCTTTTAACCACAATTAAGGAATATTAAGAATTACATAATTTTTTTGTCTGAAGTCTTCTATTGGTATTTAAATCAAACTTTTAAAAAAAAGTAGCGGTAGGGTTGATGTGTAAAAAAATTGTAAGGCATTATTATGTATAAAATCAGAGAAGTAAAAAAATCTGGCACAAGGTCAAATCATAACAAGTGACGCACCTTAAGATGATGAATGGCCATCTGCAGAATTAAAAATGAATTAAATGTTATTATTTTGTTGTTTGTTTTTAGACAGGACTTGAAATAGACGATGAGTTAGATGTCTGTGATATAGACATTGCAAAAAGACCTCCATGGGAGTACACAATTTCTACCTCAGAATTAGAGAAGAGAGAGACCAAATATTTCCAGGTACATCATAATCTCACATGTTATATAGCATGTTCACAATGTATCCATGGTTCCATTGTATCAATATACAAACCTTATTTCAACATAATTTTGACACCATCTTGTTAAAATATGTACAGTGATACTATGGGTCCCAATCATGTATTCATTTTTATACCCCACCACACGTAGTTGTGAGGTATTATGTGATACCCTCAGTCGTGTGTCTGTCCGTCTGTCCGCCCATCTGTCTGTCCCTTGAAGGTTTCTGACTGATAACTTGTGAACGAAATAACATAAGGTCTTAAAACTTGGTCTGTAACTTGTTTACCACAAAACTCAGGCCAAGTTCGATTTCGGGTTCAGAGGTCTAAGGGGTTCTGGAGTTATGCCCCTTGAAACTTTGAAATTTTGCAAATTTTATTGTTTCCGATAGATAACTTGTGAATGTAATAATATATTGTCTTCAAACTTATGATACAATTTGTTTACTACAAACTCAGACTAAGTTGGATTTCGGGTTCGGAGGTTCAAGGGATTCTGGAGTTATACCCCTTGAAACTATGAAATTGTGAGAAATTCTAATTTGGTATGTAAGTTGTTTCCCATAAAACACAGACCAAGTATAATTTTTGGTTCAGAAATTAACAGGGATCTGTAGCTATGCCTATTTAAACTTTGCAATTTTGTGAAACACTGCGGGGTATCATGCAGGTATCCAGAAATGTTTTTTTTTGTGTCACCTGCTGTAAGCAGAGTTGACACATAGGGATTACTATCTGTCGTCGTACTGCGTTGTTGTCCTGCGTTTTCTGTTGGTTTTTGAATCCGCAACTGCATTGTGTGGGGCTTCGTATTTGAACTTTCATTTATATATGACAACATTTCCAACTTCTTTGATCGGTGTATTGATGAACTTTACCGGAAATATAATGATAAAGGTCAATCAGAGATTGCAATCTCCCCCTCACCTTTTTTTTACCCTTACTAAAGTCTGGATAGAATTCCCAAAAAGAATATGTATGAAATTTACCACACCAGAATCAAACATTTTTGCAGTTTTACTATTGAAAACAATTACTGTTACTGTAAGGAATTGAAAAATGTATGGTTGCTAGGTTGAATTCCCAAAAATACTGGCCTTTGAGGATTTTGGGAAATTTACCAGAACAAGAACAGAAGATTTTTGCAGTCTTTTTATTGAAAACAATGATATGTAATGTAAGGAATTGGAAAAGGTATGGTTGCTATGTAGAATTACAAAAAATAATTATCTTTGAGAGTTTCAGGAAATTTACCAAAATTAGAATCAAAGTTTTTTTCAATCTGACTATTGAAAATGAACATCATTACTTAGGAAGGGAAAAAGATATGGTTGCTAGGTAGAATTCCAAAAAATAACATGTCTTTAAGACTTTCAGGAAATTTACCAAAATTAGAATCATATTTTTGAAGTTTAAGTGTTCATACTAGCTGATGACATTAAAGAGTTGCTTAATTATATGATTTTATGTTAGAATTTCAAAAATTAGTGATCTTTGACATTTTCAGGAAATTTACCGAATTTGGCACTGAGGTCAAAATTCTAAATTCTTATCTTGGATTCCAAAAGCAGTCCAAGTTATTCCTCATTGAAATGCAAACCACAAAATGAAAATTATACATAAACTTCCAGTCATATGCTTAGTACTTATTGTTTTACACTTTTTGGCCCCTTAAGGGCATGCCCGCAGGGGTCATACCAAATGTCCGTTATCAGAAGCAAATAAGATAAACATAATGGACTTCATATAGAAAGTTTCAGCTTCCAAACATAAATACTTCAGAAGATTTCGCATATTACTAGATAACTCGAAATACAATTTCGCTCATTATTCCGCCCCGAGGGCAAATTTCAAAATTCCGAAACCTTCAGCACAGACAACTTTTATAGTGTTACTTATACCCTTAAACAAGGTTTCTGCAACTTAAGGTGTAGGAGGAGTTCTAGCTGAGTTGTTTTTTTTTCATTTTTCAGAACCCCTAGAGGCCATGCCCTGAGGGGTCATACTAAAATTCCGACACCCTCTTTGAAGTTGCTACATAATATGAGAGTAGATTCATGGGTTTGAACATTCCAGCCCAAATAGCTTTGGAGATTTCTTCAATTATTGGATATCGCAAAAATTCTTTTTGCCCATAATTTGCCCCTAGGGCATTTGACAGAAACTCTGAACCCCTAGCATGCTAGTGCAGATCCTACTCTAGTATTGTGCCAAGTTTCAAATTTGTATCTCTTATTAGTGCCAGAGCTATCAGGGAGCACTACACACATAGGTACGTACGAACTGCATTACATAATCCCCCGTGCTCGCTAAGCGGGGGATAAAAATTGTGTCCTCTCTGTTTAGGACTTAATTTTTGTTTGGAGCAAAACAATGTAAATCAATTTTCGCGGGTTTTTTATTTTTGCGTATTTTCGCAGATGGACTTAAACCGCGGAAATAAATTCCGCTAATATTTTATGTATTCATAGGATATATATAGGATCTTTGATAATCCGCTGAAATTTAAAACGCTTAAATTTTTAGCATACATTTTTAATTCAAATCCACGAAAATAAACCGCTATAATGCAATAGAGTGGCAATATTTTAGGAGCCTGACCAGCTACTACAGCATAATATTTAGGAGCCATTCCCTATTTTTAGGAGCCTAGGGCTCAGGGGGGGCTGCTTATTTCGATCCCTGTTGATACCATCATTAAAAAAGTTATTCAATAGATATCAGTCCCTAATTGAAAAATTTGACATTTCGGTCCAAACTCTGATTCAAGATTCTTTTTTGACTTAATACTGGGATGATCATTTCTTTTAACTGTCTACGACCTTTCAATAGCAATTGCTATTGAGTTGCTACCAGACACTACTGCAATGGGAGGGGAGGTTTGGCGCACCATAAAATACAGTTTAACCCACCATTTCTTTTGAAATGCCTGTACCAAGTCAGGACCAGTTTGGTGGACAATTTTCCCGGTGGTTTCCACCTGCTGTGTCTCTTTGCCTCATAGACTTTAGCTCTTGACAATGCTGTTTGGTAGTTTTGTTATTTCCCCCATTGATTTCCAGATAAAGTACATTGATGCATATTTTGCAGACCAACAATTTGCATGTGCACTGTGACTTCCTTATGGCATATGTTTAAACACTGTGTTTTGGGGTTGAACCAACAGAAAAAAAGAAATTTTTGGCAAGGCAATGAAATGAATAGGTTGCTTAATACACAACATTTGTTACTAAACTTGAAATATTAAGATAAACTATAAATACATATAGCCTGTGTCTTTGTTTTTGTCTCGCCCGCGACGAAAGGCGCGGAAAGCGAGACATATGGGTACAAAGTATGGCCGCGAGGGCGTAAACTTTCATGTTAAGTTTTTGTGATTAGGTCACTTTCTCAGTAACTATAAGTGGTAGATCAATGATATTTAGTATATAGGTTGGTCTTGAGTAGTACATGACAGTCTGCTATATGGATTTTGTCTGTGACCTCAATTTCATGGTCCAGGGAACTTGTTAAGTTTTTGTGCTTAGTTCAGTTTCTCAGTAACTATAAGTGGTAGGTCAATGATATATGGTATGTATGTTGGTCTTGGGTAGTACATGACAGTCTGCTTTATGGCTTTAATCTGTGACCTTAATTTCATGGTCCAGTGATCTTGTTAAAGTTAACTAGTATCTATTAATGTAAGGTCTATAATATTTGATAGTGGATTTGTCTTAGATGGAAGATGACAGCCTGCTTTTTGTGCTGCTTAGGCAGCATTATACGGTTGCATTGTCTCCAGACAAAATAAACAGCCAGATGAACCTCACAAATACACATAACATAGTTCATGTCTGGGTGTCAAGAATTAAAGATAGCGAGAGACTGCTGCACACATTCTAGTTATTTTATTTAAAAATGCTCAAATGGAAAGTATATGTAGTTCAAACAAAAATACAGCGTGAAAATGTAGCTTAATTTGACCCTCGCCATTTGCGATTCGGTTCATTCATGAAAAATTCCCGCTTTAATATATTACAAGTTTTCATGAATGAAACATAGTAAATGCTTCAAAACGTAGTAAATGACTAAATACCGTAGTAAATGTTTCTATCGCTGTGGACTCTTTGATTCTTTCACCGTTTACTCTTATAGCAATATATCTTGAAGTTTATAATGCTTAATGTTTACATCTATTTTAAAAAAGATTCGAAATCAAGTTTGATTTCTTTACGACAGGTGTGCGCGTCAACTCCTCAAACTTCTATATTTGGAAATAAACAAATGTGGAAACGTCGAGGTCAAGTGACGTAATCAAGGAACTGTAGGAAATATTCCTTATCCTAAGTAAAGTCCAGAGAAGTTCAGAAGTTTACTTTCGTTTCATGGTCGATAGAGTTGACAATTTAGTGCAGCTATCCACAAAAAGATTGCTCCCAATTAAACGGAAATGTAATCAGATGGGGCTCATGATATTTTTTGAAAAGATAAACATCTTGGGAAGTGGGCTAGACCAAATATTTAAATATTTTCTGAGGTGATTACAAAATAAATAGGGGTTGAAGCGAGCAGGTGTGGAACTAATGTCCGCCTCACGACGACGAGGAAATGTCTGAAAGAATAATTCAGGATTTATTTGCTACAACGGGGGAAGTAGTTGCTTGCTGATTTTAATTCACTTGCAGCGATTTCCTCCGTTTTGTTGCGAATCGTTTCGCAGCGACCATGATCACTGATGAACTATTGCAGTTGGTATAAATTGTCGTAACGGCGGATCATGATGCACGGAGAAACCATTCACTATGTCGAGGGTAAGACATAACAACTAAATTACATGCTTTTAGGGGAAAATTTCAAAAGTTTTTGTGATACATGATACATGTTGTTTCTTAGACTGTGTACTCTAAACTACATGTATGTCACTAGTATCAAAAGGGGGTGATGACATAGTGTTACCTTACAAGTTACATCATGTGTAAGGTAACAAGTGCCTGTGTCTTGATACTACATGCATAGTATTTGAAATCCCCTTTAATATTTCAATCTGAAGGTAAGTCTACAAATGTACCAAGTGTACTTTGTTGTCATGACACCAGAAAAAAATTCATATCAATCGATACCTGGCAATATCTATTGATAGTATTTCGGAAAAGACTAGTACCGTTTTCTGTACTCCATGCCTGTAGATATAACTTGTATTTCCTGTTGTTATATGTAGATCCACTTTATTTAATAATTATCAAATATCTTATTCTCCCTAGTATTTATGATGGTGCTTCCATGATAGATTCAGGAGGATAATATGAAAATTATTCCATAGTTTAACTGTTCACAGTGCAATGTTCTGTTGTACTTTAAAGCATGTTTCAGAGTAATTAATTGAATTTAAGTGCATCGTTATAAAAGGGGTAGTCAAGACCTAACTGCGCTGCATTTTAACCATCACTATTCTTATGAAGTACTTTAATTCAATTTATTACCCTGAATCAAAACTCAGTTTTATTTCTTTACTTACCCTTTCATGTTCATTGCTTTTGTTGAATAATTTTTCCCATTTTGGCCAGTTTGTTTGCATGTAATTTTTTGCTTATATGCTTATTCTAGTAATGGACGTCATTGCGACTTGAGTGCACATTTCTATGCCCTCTCAAAAAACAGACGTTTTATATTGTATGTTTGTTAACTTTTTGGTTTCCTGAGTTTATTTCTATGTAATCACTTGACATACTGTATATTGGTGTATCTCATCGAGATACAGCTTTTGGACTGATTTTTTTTTAATATCAAATTTCAAATCTTTTCTTATTTCAAAGATAACTGCCTAAGCAGCACTCCAGCGTTCAGCGCTTTGATTTGTTTTAGCCCTTGACCTCATTTTCACGGTCTAGTGAACATGTTTGGTTTCTCAGTATCTATCAGTAGTAGGTCACTGATATTTGGCATTTTGGTTTTGGGTGATACATGACAGTCTGCTATATTGCTTTTGTTAGTTAATCTAATTTCACAGTCAAGTGAACATGTTAAGTTTTCTGATTAAGGCAGTTTGAGTTTTCACATCAATTTTGCAACCAAGTAGGGACGGGGGAGACATCAATTTGGGTCCACACTTGTCTGTTTACTATGTTTATTTCTCAATCCCGATAGATAAGTTTTCATATGTTTAAAATTGAGAAAAATTAAATTATCAAGATTTGTGAAATCATATGTAATGGGAAAACAATGTTAGAGATTGTTTCTCAAAATCTTACTCAATTTGTTTAAAGTAAAGATATCTCCTCGATAGTCTAAAAATATTCCACCATTTTGTCACTACCATTAATTAAGAGGAATGTTGAAGTAAATAAATAAATATGTTTTTTAACATATAGATTGAGTTATTTGGGTCATTAAAATGCAAAACCAATTTGCAGATCAATGAGTTCTTAATTTTACCAAAATTAAGTTGCTCTATTTCAAGAAATTGACATTAGACATTAGAATCATTAACTATAAATAGCGGTGATTTATTGAGATTTCGCAGTTAAATAAATGTCATATTGCCACTGGTGAAAATAAAGGATATCTAGTCACCGGATGACGTCTTAATGAAACGACGTCACAATATCTCTTCAATGTCGTCGTCAACTATAAAACAACTGTCGTATTGAAATGAAAAAAATAATCCGCATCTAAAATCTCGGTTTTTGAATAGAAAATCATAACTTATTAACCATCATGAATATCAATAAAAAAGTCACTGGTGTCGATCAACGCAGTGGATTTAACTCGTTGCAGAACAAAGATCAGCAACTCGTTTAATCCTTCTGCGTTGTTTTGCTCTTGTGACATTTTTTTTTCCTATTCATGACGTCGAATTGGTTATACTATAATTATTTCATTAACCAATCTGCAACTGAGAACAAATATATCAACCTGTTCATTATATCATTTTTATGCCCCCAGATCGAGGATTGGGGGCATATTGTTTTTGTCCTGTCTGTCTGTTTGTCTGTGCATCCAAAACTTTAACCTTGGCTATAACTTTTGAACTACTGTGAATTCATTTAATTTCGTGGGTACCAATTTTCGTGGGTAGAGAAGAAGACATTTCATGGTGTACGTAAATTCGTGGATTGCCACTTGTTCCAAGAAAAAAATTAATTTAAATTTATAAGATAAAGATTATAAAATTCATGGCTTCAGTACCTTCAGTATTGATGTCAAAACATCAAAATTCAGAACTGTACCTGTAATTAAAGTGTCACCTGTAATTAACAATTCATAGTAATGTGTAGATATTTTGTAATTAGGTAACCATCTGACATAACCGTACTCCATTCGTTATTTATAAATAGACACCTGTATTGATTGCAAAATAAACATGTCTTTTTCAGCAGAACATAATTAAAACTTTAAAAGTTTAATTAATAATATGATATAAAAACTGAATTGAGATGGTTCTTGTCCAAACTTCCTTACTGTAAATCAACACTTTAGCATAATTCACAAAACAGGAAGCCAGATACCGCTAATTTGTTAACTGAGAAACACTTGGAAATAAAGCATTTTAACTTATTTTGCTGTTATTAAAGGTTCAAAAGAATGCATATTTACTTATTGTTGGATATATCACGTAGTTTAGGGCTCAGGTACAAGTGCAAGGTTCATGGCCTTCGTTGATCAGATCCTTCATTATGTTCATTCATTTGTATTTGAAACTTGCTCAAGGAAATCACATTTCGTTGAGTATTTGAAATTGTGGTTTGGGGACACCCACGAAAACCATGAAAATTGGTACCCCACGAATAAAAATGAATTCACAGTATATAAGGTAGACTTTTGATACTTGGCAAGTGTATAGGTCTAGTCAAGAAGAACATAAATATGCAAAAAAAAATTAGGTCAAAGGTCAAGGTCATAGGGGTCAAAAAGGGGTAAAATTCGGAATCTGGGTGCATATGTAGTGTTTCACAAACACATCTTGTTTCTAACACAGCTTTGGAAGTGTGAAACTTTGACAAAAATAAGAGACAAGAATTTACACTGTTAAAGTAAATTTAGTTAAACAGATTGAATATTAAGACAACTATTTTTAAGGGAGACATTTAAACATGCACTGCTACCCAGTGTAACTACTGTGAAACTTCAAAGTAATCAAATTTTACTTTTTACTGTGTTCTCATTTAATCTAAGAACATGTACATTTTATGCCTTTTGTTTGTAGGAGTATTTGGAGAAGGTGTTTGGCACATATGATCCAGATGAGTTGAGTTATTTTGAATTAAATTTGGAGACCTGGAGACAGCTATGGAGGGTGTTAGAAATGTCAGATGTCATATTGATGATAGTTGATATCAGATATCCTGTAAGTTCAATATTTATGGTCATTGATTATCATAACTTAAGTTATTATACCGCCCCCCCTAAAGGGTGTGGCATATAGTGATCATGGTGTCTGTCTGTCCTTTATACATTGCCCTTGTGCATCATCTATTTAAAAATTTGATTTGATCTTTTTCTAGGGGAGCGGGGGGTGTGATATTAGTGAGCTTTGATCACATATACTTCTCATGGGCTTGTGATGACTGAAGGATATTTTGAGATATTTTCATGTGATATTAAATGAAAAGCTTTGAAATTTATGAAAATTGGACAAAGAAAAAGGAAGAAAAACACTGTACATATTCTTTTATGGATATTAGGTGACTTAAATGCTTTTCATAAATGGCTTTGGACACACATCCCGTAATCTCCAGTCTAAGTAAAACAAACTTGACAAGGTAATTAAAAAACCAAGGATTTTTAGGGCATAGAAAAAAATTCCACCTTATGGGGAATCTCTTCATTTTGATAGCTTTTTGACTGCCCTCTATGATAGGCATTTGAAGGCAGAAAGTAAAAGCAGGTTTTCTCCCAAAAAAGGGGGCATATCAGACGAGTTGTCTTCAGCACAAGTGTTTACAGTATAACAAATTGTGTGGATATCCATAAACATTTCCTTAACCACCATTTAATTATATTGTAAGAGATACGCATCTCCAATACGGTTTAAATCAAAGAAAAAGATGAAGCCTTATTCATTATAGGCATCAGACAACACTATAGGAAGAGGGCTCCCTTGGGAGAAGTTCATTAAAGAGGCAGATTGGTAAGGGTACCTTTAAGTCAACATTCATCATTTCAAACTACTATGTTACTGTGGAAGTACTTTGATTCGTGGACATCAGTTTTCATGGTTTTCATAAATATCCCTTCTTTGTGTGTACATAAATTTCTGGTTTCAAATTCTATGCATCAAAAATCAAGGCAGAAATGCATTTCATTGAGAACTTAATTTTGTGGTTTTAGGAAACCACAAAATCCACGAATATTCAAATTGGAACACCACTAAAAAAAAAACACTTTCACAGTATATTGAAATTCATAATCAATTAAATGATCATAATTGAAAATAGAATCAAAGTTGGAGTTCAGTTATTCTGATCAAACATAATTTTTATCTGCTGATTCCAAATGAGTCAATTGTAACCCTTGGGTTTGAGTAAGAAGAATGTCAGATAAAATTCAGTTGTTTCCTGTTTTCAGATGCTGCATTTTTCACCTCCATTGTATAACCATGTAGTACATGAATTAGGAAAGCATGCAGTCCTAGTGTTAAATAAAGTAGATATGGTAGCACCAGAACTAGTCATATCATGGAAGGAATACTTCTTATCAAAATATCCACAACTACATATAGTCTGTTTTACATCTTATCCAAAAGATGCCGTTACAAATAGATCACCAATCAAAAAAGGTTTGTACAGCAAAAACCTGTCTAACAAATCCTTTGGAAATTAATGTTTTGTTTAGTTTAGACAGGTGTTCTGTTTTCACAGGATGAAAGTATACAGATGTTGACTCAAAATTAATTTACAGCATATTCATTATTTAGTTAAGGGGACTTTTTGTTTAGTCAGGATACAGTTTATTAGGTTTCTGACTGATAACTAAACTTGTGAACAAAATAACATATAGTCCTAATCAGTAGGTAATATAATCTTCAACATAACGTTTATCTGTGTCACCTGTAGTGACATAAGATCGATAAGTTTTTCATAAGTACTAAAATAATATATAATTTCGTGATGACATCACAGCAAAAATTTGACCAATCAAAGTGCAGATAAAAATCACCGGAAAGTCACCAGGGTCGGTGTTGTTTTCTAGATTTTTCGTCTCAGCTTACTGGAAATTGGTAAAATGCTTAAAATTTATATAAAGCATGTTTTATGCTTAAAATAACGAGGAGAATGATTTCCCAATGTTTCACCTCCTCAAAAAATCGTTATCCAGTATGTCCGGAATTATCTATATATGGTTAAAATTTTTCAAAAGAAAGAGATTTGAATAGAAATAGAGCATTGTGGAAGATTAACAGGTAGGAAATTAATTATAAAAACTAATCATGTTTTAAACATCACTTGCCCTCTACTATTCGTTAACAAAATGATGAATTAATTTTTTATTATTTTTATTAAAGGCAATAGAAAACGACATCGGGCTGGAAGATATACCACTAACATGGGAGCAAAAGAGCTGTTAGAGATCTGTGAAAAAATTGGGCATGACCAAGGTAATTGTTGTCTATATACAGTAAAACTTTGATGGCCCAAACATCCAATGGACTGCTGAAAACAGTTTGATCTACTGTAAACCAGGAAATTTTCACGCCATCTTTATTTCGCGGTTAATTAACAGGATTTTAGTTCGCACAGTTTTGAATTCGCGCTGCAAAATTGTTGACCATTGACTTCAATAATAGACAAGTATATTTGAGCCGTTTTATTTTCGCGCTTCCATTCAAAACGCAAAAATTGTGAAAATAAAACTGCCGCGAAAATTTCCCGGTTTACAGTATTGAGGTCTAACGATATTTAAATTCGAAGAAAGGGTCCATAAAAAGTGTTCGTGACATTAATGGTGTTCAACTGCAGTATCACATTTTTAAGGATGAGGTGTGTGCAAGGCAATTTTCGGAATGCTGGTGTTGGCCATTTTTTACTTAAGGAAATTGGATAGTTTTTTTTCAGAGTCTTGAAATTAATTTGAAAAGGGATAGGATTAGATTAATGAATTTAACAATTTCTGTCCACAATAAGGATTGCACAAATTGTTAAAAAACTGAATGAGACCTTCTTGATCACAGGTGATTTTCATTTCAATCAAAGAACATCTTATCAACAAATAAAACACACTTTTCTTTAATAATGCTTTTCCTGCTTTTGACAATTATTGTCCAACATCTTGTTCTGTCCAATCCTGCACACAATCATGACCGTGAGAATGTAGATCAATAATATGAATGTTGTTCCATTCCTTATTTTATGTCTTGTATACAACTACATACATTGTATGTTATTTGGCTATCTGATATTGCATGTAGTTGATCTGTCGTCCTGGAGACATAAAATAGAATCTGAAAATGAGGCTACAGATTTGAATGCTGGGATACCTGAAGAGTATAAAGAACCAGAAGAAGGAGGTCCTGTTTCCACAAAGAAATTTAAAAATGGTGTTATGACAGTTGGGTGCATTGGTAAGTATTTAACAAATAAATCATGGCAATGAGGTAACATATGGCATTTATGGAATAGCTGAGCTGGTCGTCCGCAAAAAAGGATATGCACCTATCCAAAAACTGTTGGGGTCTCAATAGGGGGTCACTTTTCCTAAATCTGGTAATTTTTTTCTTCACTTTCCTATTTCACAGGCAGGAAAATATTTAACAAAGACTCTTAAAGAAGCTGCCTTTTCTTATTTCACAGACTCAATTTTCAGTGGTTCTTGCTTTACGCTGGACATCTATTCCTGTTTTAATGTGCACTTTTTATCTCGAAGCCATGAAATGGCTGGAGAGATATTGATATGGCTTCAAGCCTATTAACAGCTCTAACAGATCTTCGTGCTTCCAATGAAATATAGTGTGCAAGTTTCTTTCAAAATCGTATACATTTAGTATTTAAGTTATATTTCTTCATCAACGGATCAACGAACTTGTCGCGCAGTAATTTGCGAGATGAAAATAACATTTGTTTACCTTTGACAGTGTACTGCATATAATTATGGCAATGAAATCAAAATGGGAAATCACACTATCTGATTATTTTCACGTATTACGGAATAACTTAATACATGCAGACGTATGTAGCAGTTCTTTGGATGGCTACGAAGTTTTGCCACATGTAGATTTTCAGGGCTTCGAGATTCAGCTACATCGGAGCTTTGATTTCACAACATTCCTGTTTCCAGCTAAATTAAAAAAGGCCAATCCCCCTTCCTGCCTATACCCCATTAAGACCTTTCTTGATGAATGGGCTCATTCAGAAATGTAGCTTATGTCCTAAAAACAACATTTTGTAAAATTAGGCTACTGCTTCTCGGCTACTCAAAATGATTAACATGTATAAAACTTTCCAATAGTTGACATGTATAAAAATTTCCAATAATTGACATGTATAAAACTTTCCAATAATTGACATGTACAAAACTTTCCAATAATGGACATGCATAATACTTTCCAAAATTGACATGTACAAAACTTTCCAATAATTGACATGTGTAAAACTTTCCAATAATTGACATGTACAAAACTTTCCAATAATTGACATATATAAAACTAAACTTTCCAATAATTGACATGTATAATACTTTCCAATAATTGACATGTATAAAACTTTCCAATAATTGACATGCATAAAACTTTACGATAATTTACATACATAAAACTTGACAGTAATTCATAGGTATAAAATATTTATTTTTGGAACTTTCCATTAAAGAAAAATAATTGGTAAATGTCAAGAAGACTATATCTTATCCTTATCTCAAGTAAAATACCAAACAATACAATAACATGGCGTTCGAAATTGAGACAAAAATAACACTGCTGTATGGACTATTTGTTGAGGCCTACACAAACATTATTTCATGATTTATATGTTTAATAAAATCTTTGAAACTTCTTTGTCTATTAGAAGTCCCATTTTTACAGTAAAATTAGACATCACAAATAAAAAGATTTCATGGAAGGGGATCGTGCAGTGACTAGTTCTCTGTGTCATGTAATGCAATATATAGACCCAGCTACTGAAGTGAATGGAAAAAGGAAGAATTTAGTAATTTGACAACAAATCAAAACAAAAAAACACAAACAACAATTAACAAACTTCCTTCTTGACAAAATGTAAAGAGAGAAAAAGACAACAACCACATTGTATTTTAGGATCTAAAGAGGTAAATGTACACGACATCACTGGAATATTTTGAAGCAATTCCAACAATTATTGGATATCCATTTTACGACCTTGTTATTGGCCCTTGAAAAATTTCCTGTCAGGCAATCTAAATTAGCCTTACAGACATGATTGCATTAGAACTATTTAGCTTTAATAAGTTGATAACTGTATTATTCAAATGAATAATTTCATCAATTTGAAATTTGATAGTTTCAAATGGTGTTAATTTGGAGTGTATCAGTGGTCTTTCAGTCAACAGTTGACACATTGACATTTTTCAAATGCATCTGCATTCTGTAAATGAAACCAGCATCAAAAATTCAAAATTCAATTTTTAACACCTGAAAAAATGGTTTATATAAACTTAATTTGATACCATCAAATGTGTAATTGATGTCTTTAAATCTTCCTTTTATAATTTGATAAGACATTTGATTCATTGCTTATACTGGTGTATGTATAAAATTCCCTTGAAAAACAATGTATAAATGTTCTTTATAATGGTAATGGTTTGAATTTTTGCAGGTTATCCCAATGTGGGTAAATCATCACTGCTGAATGGTCTTAAAGGAATGAAGGTAATATCTACCGAATTCTTATGAATATAGAACAATGAAAGATTTGTTTCTGATACTAAAAATATTTGTTGACAATAACTATTGGAGGCATTATTTTGAGTATCAGTTTACTCTTTTTGTCGGTAATTATCTAAATCATTTTGATAGTACAAATTTTGAAAAATCAATTTTCAGGAAATCAGGAAATTGTACCCCCACTTAAGGTAGATAGACACTAATATTTACATCCATGAGATTCTGATGTAAGTCGGCACAATTGAAGAACCGATCTTACTTACCCGAAATCTGTAATAAAAAGTATGGGTCACCATGCTTGCTTTCGAGAGAATTGAGATCAAAGTTAGCTCATTTTTAGCCATTTTTCACCTAAATTTACATAGAATGCACGGGAAAAATATGGAAAGGCAATTTTCAGTTTAATAGAAATGAACTTTTTATCCATGACAATCTGATTTATTTTTGTGAACAGATAGTCTATGATGTTATTTATTGGGATCAATTAAAAAATGTATATGTCACCATACTTTTAACGGAGATATTTAGCAAACTTTCCGGATTTAATATTATTTATGGGAAAAGGGAGTTAATTTGCGACAAAGTAAACGAAATATGACGTTTCACATCTGTCATTCAATTATGGCGTCACAAAGGAGAAGCCGTCAAATCACTGTTCCGTCCCTAAAATCAAACCTACCCAGTATCCGACTCTTTATTTTTGTAATGCGCGATTAAACTGGGCAGCGCAACAGTGTCTATCTATCTTAACAAATGGGTGGTACCTTTGTCCGTCAGTCATTCCGTCCGATATTTTTTTGTCAGAATATTATCCACTCTACTTTAAGGGATTCTTTTGAAATTTGGTCTTCTGCTTTGTTTTGGTAAGTTGTGCGTAGTAAGCAATTTCTTGTGTTCCCTGATATCTACTTCCTGATTGACAGGACTTTGAATTTTTACTGAAATTGTCATAATAGTAAAATTTTCTTCACAAAATTCTCAGGTCTCCCTGAAGAGATTCATTTGAAATTCGCTATGCTGCTTTGTTGCAATGAGTTGTAGTTTTTTATTTCTTTAGGATTAAATCATTGTGTCCATACTTGTATTATGTAGGCACTTGTACTGTATCCATACCTGTATTGTGTCCACTCAAAACTTGACTTTGCACTTGCCATATTGATTCAGGGTTCAAGGAGTGGGGGTATGAAAAGTTACCATTTGGTAACAGCTCTTGTGGACTAATGATTTGTAAAAGATTTTTACAATCTTAATGGTTTTTGTGAATGTATATTTCTTTGTTAAAAAGTTTGTTTACATTGATGTGCTGATTGACAAAGTTGGCATGGCTTATGCTACATTTTGCCAATAGTTTTTCATATTTGGACAGTAGAAAATACTGAAAATTTGCCTAACAAGATCAAAGAAAACTCATCGTCGTGTGAATATTATACTGTTATAACTCCACTTTTTGAAAAATTAGGAGATAACAATGCAGTTCGGCTAATTTTATACTGATCTATCTCCCTATGGTGAGATCACTCTACATTAGTGAGTTTTTGTAGGATTTTCAGGGTACCCCCGATGTTATATCTCTATTGTCCATTAGAAAAGCATGTACATCCGGGTAGCGAAATCGTAAGAAAGTTCAACCCTGTAGTTGCTATAATGTTACATCTCCAGGACTTATAACATTTTTTGTGGTTTTGAAGTAAGATTTTGAAAATCAGAATGTTACAACAGCCAAAAAGGGGGGGATTAATTCTTTAATGTAATGAATAGACTTCAGTTAAAAGATTCAGTTTACTTACTTGTTATGTACAAAATGTTGTTTTAAAACTTTGATGCAACTTTCTACCAACAGTTTGGAAAAAATAGACCTCAAACTTTAAATTGATTTTTCTCTGTTTCAGAAAGTTGTGATATACAACTCTATAATATTCACACAACATAATACAAATTACCGAAAATATTGAATAAATAATATTTAATTTCATGTAAACCTAAGGCCAACATTTTTTATACCCCCGATTTGAAAAAGCGGCGGGTATATAGTGATGGCGGTGTCCATCCATCTGTTCATCTGTCCGTCTGTCTGTCACACATTTTTGGTCAGTTTTCTCAGCTTGTATATGTTGGAATGATTTCATATTTGGTCAGAAGCTTGATTATGATGAGCTATTTTCAGGTCTGTCGTGTTGCTACTTCCTGTTTGCCGAAATGTTGAAGTTTTACTATAACACTATGGATGAGAAATTTTCGTCAAAGTTTTCGCAGCTTTTATATGTTGGAATAATTTCATTTTTGGTCAGAAGCTTGATTATGATGAGTTGTTATGTGTAAGCCATTTACAGGTCTGTTGTGCATGCACTTCCTGTTTGCTGATTCTTTGATGTTTAACTATAACTAAACTAATGCTGTATTACCACTTCCTGTTTTCTTGGCTTGTATGAGTTGGGGCGATTTCGAATTTGGTCTGTTTAAAGAATTGTATTACACTTTGGAAGCAGGGTATTCATTTGTGGCCCAGTGGACCACAGTACTTCTAGTTTTATAATCTGTTTGACTGGACTTTTGATCTTAACAAGTGGATCGAGGGGACGAAATAAAAATAAAATAAAAGATTGAAAATAATGGAGATGGCAAGATAAAAGTTTCCATGAAACACATAATTTTATTTTCTAAAATGAGTGCATGACTTCTGTGTGAAAAAAATGAAAATAAGTAAATACCATTTGCACTGACATCTACTGATTTACTTAATTGAATTATGTTTTTGTCAAGCCAAATATAACATGTTTAAAGTACTTTTTCATACTTTTTTCCTTAGAAGAATGACATTTTTCAACAATTTAAATCCATTTGGAAAGCGTTTTTTGTTTTTTTTATTTTTGAGATGCAAAGAAAATAGGGTAGCTAGGGATATAAAATAAGAATAAAAGTTATCCTGACCTCTTTTACTTTTATTTTGCTTTCTGAAAAAATAGGGTAGGCTCTCCTGTAAAACAGAAAATAAACTAGAAAAACTGTGAGCAAAGCTCACAAAAACATACCCCCGCTCCCCCATTTGATTCCAGATGTAAAAAAATCACCAAAAAAATTTCAAATCAAATCAAATTTTTAAATAGCTGGTGCACAATTGCAATATGTACTTAACATTCTGTGAAAGTTTCATTAAATTTCACCTGGCAGTCTAGGAAGAGTTGTGGCCACAAAGGATGTACCCTATGTTGGACGGAATAACGAATGGACAAACGGAGAGACAGACGGACGAACAGACACCATGATAATTATATACCACACGCCCAAACCCAAGGGGGGGGGGGGTATAAAAAATGTTGGCCTGATCATGGCTAGCATCATGTTAGCCCAAAAGGATGAGCTTGATACAATGCAGCTTGTATAAAAACATTGGTATTTTAACGTTAGGATTACACTTATTAACTATAAAATTGAAAAAAGGGGAGTTTCTGATTTTAATTTGTTATACCCCTTCCAAACAAAGTTTGAATGGTATATAGGAATCACCCTGTCTGTCCGTCCATCTGTCTGTCCATGTACCTTGTCAGCTCATGTTCTTATGTTCTCCCAAACAACTGCTTGGATTTTGATGAAATGTTACACAGTTGTAGTACACCATCTGAAGATATGCATTAAGTTATTTTGTTACCGCTTGAAATTTTGAAGGGGAGATACTACCTTTGAATATTTTCTGGAATAAAGGGGGTTGAAGGAATCTTGTTTGCGTGTCTCATAAACTGCTGTTTGGATTTTAAAGAAATGTTACACAGTTGTAGTACACCACCTAAAGATGTGCATGAGGTGATATGGTTGCTGCCCCAAATTTAAAAGGGGAGATAATTCATCATTGAAATTTTTTGCGAAAATGGGGGGACTTGTCAGCACATATTCTCAAAAACGGCTGCTTTGATTTTATTGAAATGTTACTAGTTGTAGTACACCATCTGAAGATATACATGAAGTAATATTGTTGCTTCCTGAAATTTTGAAGGGGAGATAATTTGTTTTTGAATATTTTCTGGCAAAAAGGGGGGACAAACCATGTCAGCACATGTTCTCTGTAACGGCCTCTTAGATTTTTATGAAATGTTACTCAGTTGTAATACACCAATTGAAGATGTGCTTAAAGCTATATGGTTGATGCCTGAAATTTTAAAGGGAAGATAATTAATCTTTGAATATTTTCTGGAAAAAGGGGAACAAACCTTGTCAGCACATGTCTTCTTAATTGTTTACTTAGATTTTGATGAAATGTTACACAGTTGTAGTATACCACCTGAAGAAATGCTTGAAATAGTATGATTGCTGTCTGAAATTTTGAAGGGGAGATAATTAGTCTTATAATATTATCTGGAAAAAGTGGGAGGTATATCATTGTGTCCATACTTATATTGTGTCCACGCAGTTAAATTCACACTTGACTTATTGATTCAGATTTCAATTAGCAGGGGGTATAACTTGTGTTATTTGGCAACAGCTCTTGTCATAAATAAAACACAATTTTACACAGTTAATGGACATTCACATAAACATAAAAATTGGTATACCATGTATATAAAATAATTCACAATAACAAAAGTCAGTTCAGTATTTGACCTACAATATATTTTATTCTTTATTTAGGTTGTTAGTGTGTCAAGGACACCAGGTCACACAAAACATTTCCAGACAATATATTTAACACCTACAGTTATACTGTGTGATTGTCCTGGGCTGCTGTTTCCATCTAAAGTTGACAAATCTCTACAGGTAAATATGAAAAAATAGTTGTTTTAAATGCCAAGCTTGAAATATTACTCCATGTTATAGTGATGGTACTTTCTGCAGAGACATTGAAAATTATTGATAATGTCACAGTTTCTATGACATTATAACCTAACATTTTATATAACCTCATAATTATGACAATATTTTGCATATGTAATACATAAGTAATACCTATCTAGGCTGAAAATCCTTCATTGTGTCCTGGCTTATAACCCCACATTAACCTGGCCATTCAGACTAATAAACATATATCATTCTGGGTAGGTTGCCTGATCAACATTATCAGCTTAGATAAACCTTTATTTTGAATCATGCAGTAAAAATATTAATACATCATGGCATTTCCATATCTGTCATCAACACTTGGCCGATATCAGCCTGATTGCTGTTGAGCTGATATTTGGTCTCTCAAGCTGACAGCAGTGCAGATATGGAAAAAGGGGGCTAAATTTTCACTTCATTCGGGGTTATGCTGATGTTGCAAAAATAACATTCTAGGAAATAATTTATATAAGTTTTTATAAAGCAAATGATGATTAATCGAAAATATTTCAAACCGCAAAAATTACCTGCAAAAACACAAACTATTTTGGAATAGATTTCAGAATATGTGACCCGCAAAAATAACCACTTATACAGTATTCTTATGCAACTGATCTTGAGTTTAGTATCTTCATAATTTATTGATAAATTTAAAATTTGAAATTATCTACTTGACAGGTTTTAGCAGGAATTTTTCCAATATCACAAGTAAGAGAACCCTTTAGTTCAATACGATACCTAGCAGAGAGAATAAACGTGGTTAATATTCTTCATTTACTGCATTCAGATCCAGAAGAAAAATGCTGGTCTCCATTTGAAATTTGTGAAGGTAAATGGCTTTTAATTTATTTTAATTTGCTTTGATAAAATGTAGAAATTTTCTTACGCTTTAGATTTTATCTAAGTCAGATTTTATCTAAGTCACATATGATAAAAGCAGGATGGAGAGTTGCTTGACAACATCCATCTGTAATTCTGTGTGTCTGTCTATGTGTGACACATTTTATGATTTCATTTCTCTAAAACAATGTTCAAGCATATTTATCCCAGTTTATTTTATGCATTCTACACAGGGGCACCTCCCTTTCGGGTAGTTTGATAAAGAGTGTCAGTTGTATTTAATGTTCACCTTTATCAATTTTTCAACATTGTTGATTGAGTGGGCCGGAGGGGGTCTCATCCTTGAATCCAAACTTTAGTTTTTCTAAATCCTTGAATCCTGAACTACAAAGAAACTTAAAACGGATTAAACCCTGATTCCCAGTGAATATGTTTCCTGAAATTCTTGGCTTAAAGTATAGAAATCCCAAACTTAAAAAACTTCTAATACTGGTATCTCAAAAAAGGCCTCTTAATTGGATAGGGAATTCATCTTTTGTAATCTGAAATTCAAGATATCCTGCATTTCTGAATATTTGCACATTTAGAGTCATTGAAGTTGTGATTCTCTTTTTTAGCTCACCTGGCCTAAAAGGCCAAGTGAGCTTTTGCCATCACTTTGCGTCCGTCGTCCTTCAAGCCGTCCGTCCGTCAACAATTTCAAAAATCTTCTCCTCTGAAACTGCTTGGTGAATTGTAACCAAACTTTGCCTGAATCATCACCAGGGTATGTAGTTTCAAAATTGTGTTCGATTAGTCTGAGGATCAAACAACATGGCTGTTGTTACTAAAAATAGAACATAGGGGTAAATTGCTATATTTTGCAAATAACTCGAAAACCGTTACAGATATTGAAAATCTGACATGAGGTAAAAATGATCAGCATGGCAAAATCTACCCGCCCTGCAATTTTGAAGAAAATCTTAAAACCTGTCTTGGAGTTACTGCCCTTTTTAGCTCACCTGGCCTAAAAGGCCATGTGAGCTTTTGCCATCGCTATGCGTCCGTCGTCCGTCGTCCGTCGTCCGTCCGTCTGTCTGTCTGTCTGTCAACAATTTCAAAAATCTTCTCCTCTGAAACCACTGGGCCAAATGTAACCAAACTTGGACTGAATCATCACCAGAGTATGGCTTCTCAAAATTGTGTTCGATTAGGCCGAGGGTCAAACAACATGGCCGCCGTTGCTAAAAATAGAACATAAGGGTAAATTGCAGTTTTTGGCCAATAACTCGAAAACCGTTACAGATATCAAAAATCTGACCTGGGATAAAAGTGATCAGCATAGCAAGATCTACCTGCCCTGCAATTTTGAAGAAAATCTGAAAACCCGTCTTGGAGTTATTGCCCTTTTTCCGTAAAATTTTCAAAATTTGTGCATTTATTATTTTTTATTTCAAAAAGTGTAACAGATAGAGGTCAAGTGTAAATTGCAAAAATGTTCAGCATATCAAGATCTACCCACACTGAAATTTTGAAGAAAATCAAAAAACCCTTGTAGGAGTTATTGCCCTTTTTAAAATTTTATATTTTTTGTCTTTTATTTCCGAAACTATAGAAGACGAAGATTAAGTGTAATATGATGAAATGTTTGCCATGCTGTGGTGACATCAAAACTGGTGTTGAAAATAGTTTGTTGACCACCATTTTCAAAATGGCCGCCCAAAAAAGGTTTGAAAATTCAGCATTGTCCGATTTCAATGAAATTTGGTTTCCAAATAGGTATTGATGTTGCAACTTTAATACTGATGTTTAAAATTGTTCGTTAACCGCCATTTTCAAAATGGCTGCCAGAAAAGGCGGGAAAATTCAATATTGTCAGATTTCAATGAAATTTGGTTTCCAAATAGGTATTGATGTCACAACTTCAAAACTTATGTTGTAAATTGTTTGCTGACGGCCATTTTCAAAATGGTTGCCTAAAAGCGGGAAATTTAAACATTGTCCTATTTCAATGAAATTTGGTTTCGAAATAGATATTGATGTTGCGACTTCAAAATTGATGTTGAAAATTGTTCATATTAAAAACTGGTGTTGAAAGTGGTCTTTAGCATGAACGTTTTTTGTCAAAAAAGCCCAACAAAGAAATATAGTAAAACATGATCAGACTTTAAATACTGTACAAGATATTGGTGGTGTTTGAGGTACTAAAGTTTGAGAGACTGATGATAAACTGTATAACTTACAATGTTACCATGATTTTGGCAACTGAAAGCCAGGTGAGCGATACAGGCTCCTGGGAGCCTCTAGTCTTATTTCACAGACTCAATTTTCAGTGGTTCTTGCTTTACGCTGGACATCTATTCCTGTTTTAATGTGCACTTTTTTCGCAACATTCCTGTTTCCAGCTTAATTAAAAAAGGCCAATCCCCCTTCCTGCTTATACCCCATTAAGACCTTTCTTGATGAATGGGCTCTTTCGAAATGTAGCTTATGTCCTAAAAACAACATTTTGTAAAATTAGGCTACTGCTTCTTGGCTACTCAAAATGATTAACATGTATAAAACTTTCCAATAGTTGATATGTATAAAAATTTCCAATAATTGACATGTACAAAACTTTCCAATAATTGACATATATAAAACTAAACTTTCCAATAATTGACATGTATAATACTTTCCAATAATTGACATGTATAAAACTTTCCAATAATTGACATGTTTAAAACTTTCCAATAATTGACATGCATAAAACTTTACAATAATTTACATACATAAAACTTGACAGTAATTCATAGGTATAAAATATTTATTTTTGGAACTTTCCATTAAAGAGAAATAATTGGTAAATGTCAAGAAGACTATATCTTATCCCTATCTCAAGTAAAATACTGAACAATACAATAACATGGGGTTCAAAATTGAGACAAAAATAACCCTTCTGTATGGACTATTTGTTGAGGCCTACACAAACATTATTTCATGATTTATATGTGTAATAAAATCTTTGAAACTTCTTTGTCTATCAGAAGTCCCATTTTTACAGTAAAATTAGACATCACAAATAAAAAGATTTCATGGAAGGGGATCGTACAATGACAAGTTCTGTGTGTCATGTAATGCAATATATAGACCCAGCCACTGAATTGTCAATGAAAAAGGGAAGAAATTTGTAATTTGACAACAAATCAAAACAAGAAAACACGAACAACAATTAACAAACTTCCTTATTTAGTTGAGTGACAAAATGTAAAGAGGGAAAAAGACAACAACCACATTGTATTTTAGGATCTAAAGAGGTAAATTTACACGACATCACTGGAATATTTTGAAGCAATTCCAACAATTATTGGATATCCATTTTACAACCTTGTTATTGGCCCTTGAAAAATTTCCTGTCAGGCAATCAAAATTAGCCTTACAGACATGATTGCATTATTATTTAGCTTTAATAAGTTGATAACAGTATTATTTAAATGAATAATTTCATCAATTTGAAATTTGATAGTTTCAAATGGTGTTAATTTGGAGCGTATCAGTGGTCTTTCAGTCAACAGTTGACACATTGACATTTTCAAATGCATCTGCATTCTGTAAATGAAACCAGCATCAAAAATTCAAAATTCAATTTTTAACACCTGAAAAAATGGTTTATATAAACTTAATTTGATACCATCAAATGTGTAATTGATGTCTTTAAAACTTCCTTTTATAATTTGATTAGACATTTGATTCATTACTGGTGTATGTATAAAATTCCCTTGAAAAACAATGTACATGTATAAATGTTCTTTATAATGGTTATTGTTTGAATTTTTGCAGGTTATCCCAATGTGGGTAAATCATCACTGCTCAATGGTCTTAAAGGAATGAAGGTAATATCTATTGATTTCTTATGAATATAGAACAATGAAAGATTTGTTTCTAATACTAAAAATATTTCAATAATTATTGGAGACATTATTTGGAGTATCAGAAGCAAAACTTCTTTTATTCTTTTTGTCGGTAATTATCTAAATCATTTTGATAGTGCAAATTTTGAAAAATCAATTTTCAAGAAATCAGGAAATTGTACCCCCACTTAACAAATGGGTGGTACTGTAAAAGCAGAAATGTTCGTGAGGGATTTAATTTCGTTTATTTCGTGGGTAACACTTATCCACGAAATTAAATCCAAACGAATTTAATGCAAGCAATAGTAATTACTATATATAATATGAATTCCATGAAAATTTGTCCACACAAAATAGATTTGAAAATTAAATCCACGAAATTTTATCCCCACGAAAATAAATGATTATACAGTATATTGGAGTACCTTTGTCAGTCAGTCATTCCGTCCGATATTTTTTCGTCACAATATTATCCACTCTACTTTAAGGGATTCTTTTGAAATTTGGTCTGCTGCTTTGTTTTGGTAAGTTGTGCGTAGTAAGCAATTTCTTGTGTTCCCTGATATCTACTTCCTGATTGACAGGACTTTGAATTTTTACTGAAATTGTCATAAAAGTGAAATTTTCGTCACAAAATTCTCAGGTCTCCTGAAGGGATTCATTTGAAATTCAGTATGCTGCTTTGTTGCAATGAGTTGTATACTGTTTATTTCTTTAGGATTATATCAGTGTGTCCATACTTGTATTGTGTCTGCACTTGTACTATATCCATGCCTGTATTGTATCCACTCACACTTGATTTTGCACTTACCATATTGATTCAGGGTTCAAGGAGTGAGGGTATCAAAAGTTACCATTTGGTGACAGCTCTTGTGGACTATTGATTTGTATAAGATTTTTACAATCTTAATGGTTTTTGTAGATGTATATTTCTTTTATTTACATTGATGTACTGATTGACAAAGTCGGCGTGGCTTATGCTACATTTTGCCAATAGTTTTTCATATTTGGGCAGTAGAAAATACTGAAAATTTGCCTACAAGATCAAACAAATCTCATACAAATTACCGAAAATATGAATTAAGGATATTTAATTTCATGTAAACCTAAGGCCAACATTTTTTTTAAATCTGTTTGACTGGACTTTTGATCTTAACAAGTGGATCGAGGGGACGAAATAAAAATAAGATAAAAGATTGAAAATAGCGGAGATGGCAAAATAAAAGTTTCCATGAAACACATAATTTTATTTTCCAAAATGAGTTCATGACTCTTATGTGAATAAAAAAAATGAAAATAAGTAAATACTGTATTTGCACTGACATCTACGGAATTACTAAATTGAATTCTGTTTTTGTCAAGCCAAATATAATATGTGTAAAGTACTTTTTCATACTATTTTCCTTAGAAGAATGACATTTTTCAAGAATTTAAATCCATTCGGAGAGCGATTTTTGATACAACAGCAAAAAAATTTTTGAGGTCGTATATTGGTATGATACTGGTGGCGTCGTCGGCGGCATCGTTGGCGTCTGTAGACTCTTCGTTTCCGTGCAATAACTTCAGTTCTTGTTGATCAATCCTTATGAAATTTTAACATAATGTTGCTTGTCACAAAAGGAAGGTTGGGATTGGATTTGGGTATTGTGGCCCCGCCCATTTTTTTTTAAAGGGTCAAAAAGGGCCAAATTAGGTATTTTCAGATATTGGGCTGTAGAATATTTATTATTTATCGGATTTTGATGGGTTTCTTTCAGTCTGATCCTAAGGAAATTTCTAATCGGAAGCTTGTCAACCGATTTCATGTCACATGTACTGTTAATGAGATAAATGGGTCCTAAAAGGGGGAAATCTCAAAAATCTATTTTCTTCATTTTTTGTCTGATTTTGATGCAGTTTTTTCATTAGATTCCATATGAAAAATCAACATAGCGCTCAACTTTTATATTTTTGGTAACTTGTTTCCTTTCCCAGCTATGAGAGGCCGAACGGGGTCAAAATTGCAAATTTGCTGATTACCTGAAATTTTTATTTTTCATCGGATTTCGATGGAATTTTTTTCTTTGAATTCCTCTTGATATAAGCTTTCAGTAGTAAGACAACAGATTTTGCGTAGCTCTTACCCTTTCTGAGCTACAAGGGGTCAAAGGGGTCAAAATTGCAAATTTTCGAAATATGTGAAATTTTTATTTTTCATCGGATTTCGATGAGATTTTTTTCTTTTAATTCCTCTTGATATAAACTTTCAGTAGTATGTCAATGGATTTTGCATTGCTCTTACAGTTTCCGAGCTACAAGGGGTCAAAGGGGCCAAAATTGCAAATTTTCGAAATATGTGAAATCTTTATTTTTCATCGGATTTTGATGGGATTTTTTTCTTTGGATTCCTCTTGATATAAGCTTTCAGGAATATGTCAACAGATTTTGCTTAGCTCTTACCATTTCCGAGCTACAAGGGTTCAAAGGGGCCAAAATTGCAAATTTTCGAAATATGTGAAATCTTTATTTTTCATCGGATTTCAATAGGATTTTTTTCTTTGGATTCCTCTTGATGTAAGCTGTCAGTAGTATGGCAGTGGATTTTGCGTAGCTCTTACCGTTTTCGAGCTACAAGGGGTCAAAGGGGTCAAAATTGTAATTTTTCAAAATATTTGAAATCCTTATTATTCATAGGATTTCGATCAGATTTTTTTCTTTGGATTCTTCTTGATATTAGCTTTCAGTAGTAAGTCAACAAATTTGGTATAGCTTTTCCCGTTTCTTAGCTAAAGGGGCCAAAGGGGCCAAAATTGCAACTGATTCAAGCTCTTTATTGTGTCCATTTAATTTCTGTATCAAGCTCTTTACTGTGTCCTCATTCATTTTGAATTACACTTGTTCAAATTTCAGTATTCAACATGCTGCGGTCGTATCATGCTGCGCTGGCGTAGCCCTTTATTTATTTTACTGTTTTCGAAAACATATATTTTTTGAGATGCAAAGAAAATAGGGTAGGTATATAAAATAAAAGTAAAAGTTATCCTGACCACTTTTATTAGTTCGCCTCAACGAAGTTGAGGAGGACTATTGGAGTATCCCCGGTGTCTACGTCCGCGTCCACGTCCGCATTTAGGTATATATCTTGGTAACTATGAAGGGTAGGATCATCAAACTTTGTATACAGATGCATCTTGGGCTATCTCACAGCCTCCAAGAAAATTGGGTCTCTTTGACCTATATTTTCGCTTGAATGACTTACATTCAAGTTTACGTCCGAGTTCAGATCTCAGTCACTATACATGGTAGGATCATGTAACCTTGCATATGCATGCATCTCTGATGGTAAGTCAGCATCCAGCCAAAATTAATTCACTTTGTCCTTTATTTTCCGCTTGAACGACTTACATTCAAGTTTACGTCCGAGTTCAGATCTCAGTCACTATACATGGTAGGATCATGTAATCTTGCATATGCATGCATCTCTGATGGTAGGTCAGCATCCAGGCAAAATTAGGTCACTTTGACCTATATTTTCCGCTTGAAGGACTTACATTCAAGTTTACGTCCGAGTTCAGATCTCAGTCACTATACATGGTAGGATCATGGAACCTTGCATATGTATGCAACTTTGATGGTAGGTCAGCATCCATACAAAATTAGGTCACTTTGAGCTATATTTTATGCTTGATTGATTTACATTCAAGTTTTTGGATGAGTTCAGATTTCAGTCACTATACATGGTAGGATCTTGTAACCTTGCACATGCATGCCACTCTGATGGTAGGTCAGCATCCAGGCAAAATTAGGTCACTTTGACCTATATTTTACGCTTGATTGATTTACATTCAAGTTTTTGGATGAGTTCAGATCTCAGTCACTATACATGGTGGGATCATTGTAACCTTAAATATGCATACATCTCGGATGGTAGATCAGCATCCAGGCAAAATTGGGTTACTCTGACAATGTGCCATAACAAGGCGAACTCTGTAATCCTTGATTACCTATGTTTTTTATTTTGCTTTCTGAAAAAATTGGGTAGGCTCTCCTGTTAAACAGATAATAAACTAGAAAAACTGTGAGCAAAGCTCACAAAAACATACCCCCTGCTCCCCCATTTGATTCCAGTTGTAAAAAAATCGCCCCAAAAAATTCAAGTCAAATCAAATTTTTAAATAGCTGGTGCACAATTTCAATATATACTTATTATTCTGTGAAAGTTTCATTAAATTTCACCTAGCAGTCTAGGAAGAGTTGTGGCCACAAAGGATGTACCCTATGGTGGACGGAATAACGAATGGACTAACGGACAGACAGACGGATGAACAGACACCATGATCACTATATACCACCCGCTAAAGAGGCGGGTATAAAAAATGTTGGCCTAATCATGGTGAGCATCATGTTAGTCCAATAGGATGAGCTTGATACAATACAGCTTGAACAAAACATTGGTATTTTATGTTAGGAGTACACTTATTAACTATAAAATTGAAAAAAAGTTGACTTTCTGACTTAAAGATTATACAGTTATTGACTGGGTCTGAAAACAACAGCTGTTTTGTTTGACCCGAGGACTGAACTGTTGCATGAAGCTGAAGGCTGAGTGCAACAGTTTAGTCAGAGGGTCAAACAAAACAGCTGTTGTTTGAGGACCCAGTCTATAACTGTTTTGTTATACCTATTCATATTCAATGAATACGCTCCATTTCATCTGAATACAATTCATGTCGCTAATTTGGTTATGCAGACGACAGGAGATCATGTGATACGGGCGTGATATTTTTGAACCAATCAAAATAAGGCAGGTGGTCAACTGATCGGTGTCGGTCAACAGACTGAAAACTGTTGACTGGTCTACAGATCGTTTTTTGGTTTGAAAACAGACAAATTGTCGATATTTTTCCCCAATGCATTTATATAAGGAAAATATAATAAGGTATAACAATTTAATTTGTTATACCCCATGCCAACAAAGTTTGGATGGTATAAAGGAATCACCCTGTCAGTCTGTCTTTCTGTCCATCCATGTACCTTGTCAGCTCATGTTCTCCCAAACAACTGCTTGGATTTTGATGAAATGTTACACAGTTGTAGTACACCATCTGAAGATGTGCATTAAGTTATTTTCTTGCCTCTTGAAATTTTGAAGGGGAGATACTCTCTTTGAATATTTTCTGGAAAAAGGGGGTTGAACGAACCTTGTCTGCATGTTTGGATTTTGATGAAATGTTACACAGTTGTAGTACACCACCCAAAGATGTGCATGAAGTAATACTGTTGCTGCTCCAAAATTTATAAGGGGAGATAATTCATCTTTGAAATTTTCTGCAAAAAGGGGGGGACTTGTCAGGGCATATTCTCCAAAACAGCTGCTTTGATCTTATTGACATGTTACTCAGTTGTAGTACACCATCTGAAGATATACATGAAGTAATAGTGTTGCTTCCTGAAATTTTGAAGGGGAGATAATTCGTCTTTGGATATTTTCTGTCAAAAAGGGGGACAAACGTTGTCAGCACATGTTTTCTGTAACGGCTTCTTGGATTTTGATGAAATGTTACACAGTGGTAATACACCAACTGAAGATGTGCATGAAACTATATGGTTGAAGCCCAAAATTTTAAAGGGAAGATGATTTATCTTATGATATTTTCTGGAAAGAAAGAGGAGGTTATCGTTGTGTCCATACTTGTATTTTGTCCACGCAGTTAAATTCACACTTGCCTTATTGATTCAGGGCTCAATTAGCAGGGGGTATAACTTGTGCTTTTCGGCAACAGCTCTTGTCATAAAAAAAAAAACACAATTTTACACAATTTACATTCACATTAAAATAAAAATTGGAATACCATGTACATGTATATAAAATAATTCACAGTAACTAAAGTCAATTCAGTATTTGACCTACAATGTATTTTGTTCTTTATTTAGGTTGTTAGTGTGTCAAGGACACCAGGTCACACAAAACATTTCCAGACAATATATATAACACCTACAGTTATGCTGTGTGATTGTCCTGGACTGGTGTTTCCATCTAAAGTTGACAAATCTCTACAGGTAAATATAAAAAAAATAGTTGTTTTAAATGCCAAGCTTGAAATATAACTCCATGTTATTCAGTTTCTATGACATTATAACCTAACATTTTATATTACCTCATAATTATGATAATATTTTGCATATGTAATACAAAAGTAATGCTTATCTAGGCTGAAAATCCTTCATCGTGTCCTAGCTTATAACCCCTCATTAACCTGGCCATTCAGACTAATAACCATTTATTATTCTGGGTAGGTTGCCTGATCAACATTATCAGCTTAGATAAATCTTTATTTTTAAAACATGCAGTAAAAAATATTAATACATGGCATTTCCATATCTGTCATCAACACTTGGCCAATATCAGCCTTATTGCTATCATGCAGTAAAAATACTAATACATGGAATTTCCATATCTGTCATCAACACTTGGCCAGTATTAGCCTGATTGCTGTTGAGCTGATATTTGGTATCTCGAGCTGTCAGCAGTGCAGATATGGAAAAAGGGGATTAAATTTTCACTTAATTTGGGGCTATGCTGATGTTGCAAAAAAAGCATTCCAGGAAACAATTTATATAAGTTTTTAAAAAGCAAATGATTATTCATCGACAATATTTCAGACTGCAAAAAATACCTGCAAAAAAACGAACTATTTTGGAATAAATTTCAGAATTTGCGACCAGCAAAAATAAGCACTTATACAGTATTCTTATGCAACTGAACTTGAGTTTAGTATCTTCATTATCGATAAAATTAAGATTTGAAATTATATACTTAACAGGTTTTAGCAGGAATTTTTCCAATATCACAAGTAAGGGAACCCTTCAGTGCAATACGATACCTAGCAGAGAGAATAAACGTGGTTAATATTCTTCATTTACTACATTCAGATCCAGAAGATAAAAGCTGGTCTCCATTTGAAATTTGTGAAGGTAAATGGCTTTTAATTTATTTTAATTTGCTTTGATAAAATGTACAAATTTTCTTAAGCTTTAGATTTTATCTAAGTCACATATGATAAAAGCAGGATGGAGAGTTGCTTGACGACATCCATCCATCTGTAATTCTGTGTGTCTGTCTATGTGTGACACATTTTATGATTTCATTTCTCTAAAACAATGTTCAAGCATCTTTATCCCAGGTTATTTTATGCATTCTACACAGGGGCACCTCCCTTTTGGGTAGTTTGATAAAGAGTGTCAGTTGTATTTATTGTTCACCTTTATCAATTTTTCAACATTGTTGATTGAGTGGGCCGGAGGGGTCTCATCCTTGAATCCAAACTTTAGTTTTTCTAAATCCTTGAATCCTGAACTACAAAGAAACTTAAAACGTATTAACCCCTGATTCCCAGTGAATATGTTTCCTGAAATTCTTGGCTTAAATTATAGAAATCCCAAACTTACAAAACTTCTAATACTGGTATCTCAAAAAAGGCCTCTTAATTGGATAGGGAATTCATCTTTTGTAATCTGAAATTCAAGATATCCTGCATTTCTGAATATTTGCACATTTAGATTCTCTTTTTTAGCTCACCTGGCCTAAAAGGCCAAGTGAGATTTTGCCATCACTTTGCGCCTGTCGTCCGTCAACAATTTCAAAAATCTTCTCCTCTGAAACTGCTGGGCGAATTGTAACCAAACTTTGCCTGAATCATCACCAGGGTATGCAGTCTCAAAATTGTGTTCGATTAGTCTGAGGATCAAACAACATGGCTGCTGTTACTAAAAATAGAACATAGGGGTAAATTGCTATATTTTGCAAATAACTCGAAAACCGTTACAGATATCAAAAATCTGACA
>MJUU01060497.1:18397-31424 GCA_002080025.1 Modiolus philippinarum
GAAATCCGGAAAAATTTCGGGTCATTCCCAAGTCCGTTCCGAAATTAATCCTACAAACCGGAAGTACTGCCATTTGCATTGTGTTTTGGAAGAAAGTTTGCATATTTCTTGATTTTTGTCTATTTGAATGTCTTTTGAACCAAATAAAAAGTTTAAATGTCTATTTTATTAACTTTTCGTACCAGCGGAAGCATGTTACCAGATAAACTTATCAATTTACAGAGGTCTGTATCAAAATGGGGTCGGTTGATAACAACGTTGAACTTTTTTTTATGAGAATCAATAAAAAGTTCTAGGGTCGGCACCTAAAAAATAGGGTCGGTCGGACTACCGTAAACACACATATTTTTTTTTGGCCCAATTTCTTTTGCATATCAAGTGGTAGAATGCATTACTCTAAATGCAAAAGAAAGCACGTCGATAGATTAAACAGGAAATAAAATATACACATTTCACTAAGCAGAGTGATATGTCTATCACAGTGATTTATCATGGTTTGTCTCTGGCTGTACTGTATGTATGTAGCAACCTAAAATATATTACCTTTTTTTGGTCACTTGGGAATTGCTTAGACCTTTGCGCAGAAACTAATTATTTAGCCTGGATAAATCAGTTTTCAATTAACTTAAAACATTTTTGATGAACCATTACAGGCATATGACTTAAATATTTATTAGTTTATTAGGCACTTGGGAATTACAAAGAAACTTGCGCAGAACCTATTGATATACTTTGGTTTTCATACATTACTATAAATAAAAATGTAATCTGATTAGGCATTATTCTGATATGAGGAAAACACTTTGAAGTGATATAGAGTAGCTGCAATAACACCCTTTTATTATTATACCCCCGCTACATAGTAGTGGGGGTGTACTGGTTTTTATACCCCCGCTACATAGTAGTGGGGGTATACTGGTTTACCTCCGTTCGTTCGTCCGTTCGTCTGTCCGTCCGTAACCACACTTTTCTCAGCAACTACTTTACAGAATGAATTCATATTACCACAAAAGCTTCCTCATGATGGTCCCATGAGTATATATAGATTTCAAGGTTACCGCATAAGTTTTTTTTTTTATTGTTGTACAGCATATGGAATTTTTCGTCACATTTTTTTCTGAAACTGGAAGAGGGATTCAATTGTTGTTATGCGCAGATCTACCTTATGGTCCAATCTATTGTGTATTCCAATTTTAATGTTACGTCATAAGCACTTCCTGTTTGCCGAGACATTGTGTTTCATTGTTGTACAATATATGGAAATTTTCGTCACAATTTTTTCTTAGACTGTAAGTGGGATTCAATTGTTGTTTTGTACAGAGCTTCCTTATGGTCCAATCTATCGTGTATACCAATTTCAAGGTCAAGTCATAAGCACTTCCTGTTTGCCGAGACATCATTGTTTTTCATTGTTGTACATTATATGGAATTTTTCGTCACAATTTTTTCTGAAACTTTAAGTTGGATTCAGTTGTTGTTTTGCACAGAGCTTCCTTATGGTCCAATCTATTGTGTATTCCGATTTCAAGGTCAAGTCATTTTTTATATATAATTAGGTGATTTTGAAAGTCAGTTTTCCATGTAAAAATGAATTTTCCTGATGCCCATGATAATTATTTTGGAAACTAGGATGTTTCAGCTTAAAGTTAAATCAATAAAAAAGTACTGTTCTCGGACAAAAAGCAACCCCGGGAAAGCAACTGTTCTTGGGGCCTGAAAAAACTTGGTGTTCAGTAGTATGATCACTTATATAAGTGATTATTTAGAAAAAAATTGATGAAATCACTTATACAAGTGACAACCAATAGATTAGTCCCTATGGTCATCTGGCATAAATTATGGAAAGCAAAATTACCAAAGATACTATCAAATCAATGTCCATCTTTAAAACGTAAAAACTCTTTGTCAAGTCACTGGAAAAGCCAAATCATTGCAGCAGGTGCTTACCTTATCACTTGTATAGGTGCTTAATAGGGAAAATCAAGAGAGACAACTTTTACTTTCCAATATTTTTTCAGATTTAATTTAGTCACTGCTAAAGGTGACTGACTGATCACTTGTTTTAGTGCTTCCCCTGACTGTACAATAGGGGATGATTTGAAATTGGATCTAAAGCTTGGAAATGATAAGTTGTATTGTGTAAGCAATTTTAAACTTTGTCGGGCATCCACTTCCTGTTTGCAGATACTTTTGATTTTTTTTACCATGAAAGAAATTTTCATCACTAATTTCTTGGTTTCTACTATAGGGAATGATTTGAAATTTGGTCTGAAGCTTGGAACTGATGAGTTGTGTTGTTTAAGCGATTTTCAAATTTATTGGACATTCACTTTCTGTTTTGCGATACTCTTGATTTTTTTACTGTTAACAAATTGTCACAGAATTGGCTTCTACAATAGGGAATGATTTGAAATTTGGCCTGAAGCATAGAAATGATGATTTGTATTGTGTAAGCAATTTTTATGTATCTCACTGAACTACTTCCTGTTTTCTGATACTTTGATTTTTATCTTAAAATAACTTGATATTCAGCATTTTCAGTCTGAAGCTAAGAAATATGATTTGGTAAAACTTCAAGAAACCATGTGCACTTTGTCCAGCAAATTACTGTATCAACACATTACTGTGTCAAACAGATTTGAATCCTCACTTATTTGGTTTTTTTACTGTTTTCGAAAACAGTAATTTGCGATCGGCTTGAAGCCATATTGTTTTGTTTACATGACTTCCGGGAACTACAAAATCTACACTCGTATAAACTCTAGAATTTAGCGCCCGATATCACTACGAGTAAAGAAAGATACCTGATGTCTACTGATCACAAAAAGGCAATATATCGCTAAAATACCTGGCAACCTTGACAAATCATGTGTGCTTTTAAGCGATTTTACGGTCGTGAAACGAAATTAGAGGAAAAACGAGATTTGCAAGATATTCTACGCTGAAAAAATGTTTTGTTTACATTTTTTGCGTTTATGTAACGGATGAAAATCATGTGTAGATCAATAGCCAATCAAAATCGGTATTACATCTATCATGCGGTATCCACGTGGTTAGACAGCTGAGCCTGTTATAATCAATAGGCTTGTTCGCGAATCCAATCAGTGACGTCACAAAATTAATTTTTTGGTTGGCAAAATTGTATTTCAGGAATAAATTGCATTGTATTGCAATGGGGCAGAATTTTATTTTTTAAATAACTTTTTACATACTAGTCCGATTTTGGATCTGTAAAGTGCATAATAAACCTCGAGATTTTCATATTTTTTCTACTGATTTACTTTTTCTAAATTTCCCCTGAATAATTTGAAATGTGTATTTCAAATATTTGGAAATTGTCAAAAATTTGAATACTTTACAAATACATCAATTAAATGAAATAAAAATAATCAAATATAGAAAATTTTTATATCCTGTTAAACTGTAAAATTTCTTCAATTCAGATCAAAAGAAATTATCAAATTTCCTTTAAAAACAAAACCATACAAGTTAATTGAAAATTACATTTTCATGACCCTAATTAATACTTACGATTTCTTGCCAGCCAAAAGGCTCCACAGGTAAAAATATCGAGGTTGTGACGTCACGGCCAATAAGCCTATACCGGTGGATATTTAACTTTTAAGACTTGAGAGACGTCATTAGAGTTATATCCAGCAATTGTACTCACTCATACCGTTATGTATCACGATTAACCAGTCCATCGGTAGGGAATATTGAAATTACGGTCCTTTGACCACAAACTTCTATATTTGGAAAAGAATAAACTCGGAACTCTCGAGAGTTTTCTATACCACCCAGTGACATAATCGAAGAATTCCGGGATATATTCCTTAGCCTATGGAAAGTCCAGAGAATTCCGAAGTTTACTATCGTTTTCTTGTCAATGAAGTTGACAATTTTGTGCATTTCTCAACAAAAAAGATTGTCCCCCAAATTGAACGGAAGGTAATCGAATTGGGCTCATGACATTCTTTGAAAAGATAAACATCTTTGGAAGTAAACCAGACCAAGTTTTATTTTATGAGGGAAATAACAAAATAAACATGGGTTGAAGCGAGCAGGTGTGGAAGCGATGTCTGCATAGTTAGTAAAATTTTCTTATTAGTAACAAGGCCCTGTGGTTGAACACGGCTAACAAACATGCTGGTACTGAAAGGGGTTACACACAAAAAGGTAATAATTTAAACCACTCGAGTTACAGAATCTGTTAGAGCAAAAACATATTTAGAAATTGTAATGTTTCATTTTTTTTTAATGAAATGCAATGAAAGGAGACAATTTTTATATGTGCATCAAACAAATAATACAGTAAAGTCAAGCCTTCTGAAATGATGTTCCAAATACTTGTGTTTGATCATCTTACTTTTAATATTGATGAGTGTCTGGTCATCATCCCAACACATAAACACAGGATTCTAAAAGTGGTTATGTTACATAAAATGTCCTGAAACCCCACACGGAGCTACATTGTGAAGCTATGGCCCTCAGTTTTCATTGAAGAAAAAAAATCTAGATGTGTTTCCTTAAGAGAGGTAACAATTGTACATGTTGTAAATTGTGTTCATTGGATATTTATAATAGAAGATAGAACAGTTCTTCATTCAAAATGAAATAACAGAAAAAGAAATGTAATGCAAGTGAGAAAATCTAAAGACTTGCATATCAATACCAGACTCGGAAACAATGACATAAACATAACTGTAGATCTTTGCTTCTGCAAAAAAAAAAAACAACTTTCTGTTGATTTTTTTACTGCCCCTACTCTAGTTGGTGTTGGTAGTTATGTATAGTATAAAGCTGAAAATTTCTTGCTTGCATGCGATCAAAAAGCTAGAAAACAGTAATACTGCGTTTTGACGCTTTGATTACTTTTGCCCAGAGTTTCAGGATCCTTGTGGGGCCCTTCCGACACATCCAGTTTCGACATGCTCTAGTCCTTCAATATTTTTTGAAATCTTACATATTTTGAACAAATATTGACTGAAAAGGGTGAATTTATTTAGTCATTGCTGAAAGTTAACATTTTTAGAAATTTAAACATTCTTAATAACTTAAACTCATACATGTAACGATTTTGCTCCAACCAAATTAGTACTTCTCAAACCAATTAGGTTCGACCCCTGATTCAGTCTCTCTTTAACAAGGATAATTTCCAGGTTAGGTTTGGTAGATTTTATATGATTGTGACTCTATTCTGTTCATGCTGTAAGGAAGGACATGTGAAATTTTATGTCAAATCCATTTCACTGACACCTTTCACGTGTAAGTCATGTATTTCATATAACAGTACAACAGAAAAAGGGTATGTTTTTGCAGGTCATATATTGGCATATATTGGCAAACTTGCAATTAAATGGAAAATGATGATGGTTTAGATTGATTCTGTTGATATTGCAGTACAGCGCATGTACAAAACAATTTTTGTGACATTAAACAGGTCAAAGGTCAGATTTGTTATTTTTGGAATTCAGTTCGTATATCCGTAAAAGGGAAACTGAGGTTGTCTTGCATGTTTCCATTTCCAGATTGAGGTGCTCCCGAATCAGGTATTGCAGGTAGAAAGTAAACAGGAAGTGAATAAAGTATGTCACAGATGCAAACGGGTGCAGAAAACTTTATTTTTGATTAAACAAATCAATGATACCAGAGGTGTTTACCACCACGGATTTTCCGTATTTTCTACAGATTTTCAAGTAAAAATACGCACTACGGATTCACATTGCAAATATACGGTTTTCATAAACCTTCAAATAAATCATACCGTTTTCTTAATTTTCATGATTTTGGCAATCGGTGTTAAAGAGAAGCTTTCGATAGATTGACAACGTTCTTGAAAGCGGAATGCCTATTAGGGTAGTCTGGTCATAATTTGGAATGCTTCCTGCCCCTACCCATTTCTCTCCATACGCATAGACTGAATCACAAACCATTGTAGATGAACAGTGTGGAGCAACGACACATCTCGTGAAGTATTAAGTCCTTTCTATATTTCTCGTAAAAGAGTAGTCACAAAGGTTTGTATGGAAGGCTAAATTTCCTGCCCCTACCCATTTCTTCAAATGTACAATGGCAGTTGGGTAATCACTTCAGAAAATAGAAAGTCTGGCCGCGAATCATTTTACACAAACTCTTTTGAAGAACATCACTCTTCATACAGTATAAAAACCCCTCCTACATGTCAGGTAGAAGGGCTGACTTGCTGGGGGTCATATATAAGGCTAAGATTACTGCCCCTGCCCATTTTCAAATTTTCTAGGGGCAGTGAAGACTAGTTGTTTCTTTCTTCTTACTGTCTTTCACCTTTTGCTGATTATTTTTCAAATTCACTAACTCATTGACGAAATTAACTCAACAGATGAAATAACAGAATTTGTGTAAGTCATCTAAATATTAACCTAAATACGATATTGACGGCCATTATTTTCATTTCTTATTTATACGTGGAGGAGTTATTAACACCAAAAAGTTTATTTTCTCTCATTTGTTTATATACGGGGAAAAATTCTCAAAATACGGATTATTACGGAAACATTACTGCTGGAATACGGATTACAGTTAAGACGGGTAAACACCTCTATAATACCATTGGGTGGTACTAATAATAAAGTTATTGGCAGTAAGTCTGAACCCTATAGCACTGAACAAACAGAGTCTTAGATACGATAACGTAACCGTCAGGGAACGTAGGCTCGTAGTGGACTGAAGGTTACATTATTGTATCTAACAGAGTCTGAAAGTGAAAAAGGCAATCAAAGTTGAGTTTCTTCGGAGCTACATTTACAAGATGTACAACAAATAGTACCATTATCAACTTCTACCATGGAAAGGGAGTTTTCAGTTATGAATTTGATATGTACATCCCTCAGGAGGTACAAAAAAATGTATCTTCACAGGCACTTGTTTCATGAAAATCCATACCTCCTCTAAACATAATCCACTTCATGACACAAGTGCCTATGATCATCTGCTTCAAGTTGCCTTTGACAATATTAAGAGGATGTGCACATGATCTAACCAATGAAGGAAATTGAACTGGAACAATTTTAGAGACAACAAAGAATGGAAAAAATAGAATCGTGCAAAATATGTAGCAGTTTTTTTTCTTTTCCCTGCCAGAAACATATAAATTTATTGAAACCATATTATTTTCCCAAAATGCCAAAAAATGTCTATAAATCTTCCCTATTTCAGAAAAGGTGGCTTTTCCCAAATTAGGCAGAAAAAGCCCTGAAGTCATAAATGTCGGTGTAAACACCAGCATTTCACCAGCAATTGTTGGTGTTTTCACTCATGTCAGACCTTGGTGTTTTGTAACTGAAACACTCTGTGTTTACTGTACCTATTTACCAAAAAAATATACATCTACTAATGAAGGGATATAGAGTAAATGCAAAAAGTCTCTTCAAATACATGGTAAAACTAAGCAATGGAGCAACGCTTTTTTTTGCTGTCCTTCATCTTGAAGTCACCATGAGGCCTTCAAAAATTCAAGCTGTACTCATATCTCATAGTTAGTTCAAGACAGCCCCTAGCACCAGTTTGAGTTGAATTCATTGCTAGATGTCGAGCAACGCTATATCCATGTGACTTCATGAATGATCAATGATTTGTATGCATCTTCATAAAATAAAAATTAATTAAATTTTTACATGTTTTGTGATTTACAGAATTTATGATGCAATCTTTGGTCAGAGGAGGTTGTGAAGCTTGTCGAGCTTTGGTCAGACAAATAACCAAACCAGCAACATACCACAAAGTACATCAGATAAGAGTGAGTTTTCCATAACCTTTGTAACAGCAAATTAGTTCATGTACTGCAAGGCATATAATTCACTATTAAAGAAAACTTAGAAAACATGCACATATAATGTCTCAAATCAAAATGTTCATGCACGTACATGTATATAATTTGTTAAAAAAATATTATTGAATATTCTAGGTTTCTGGTAAAAATGACACTAATATTCAAATTAAAAGTGGTCAGAGTGACTGTAGTGCAGTTTGATTGGTCATCTGTTAACTCTTCTCAATTGTCAAAGCCCCTCAAATTATTAAAGCAAAAATACTGGTATACATATGTACACTAACAAAATATTATAAACAGGGGAATTTTTTGGTGCAGTTCTATATTCGCTATTTTTACAGTAATGAAGAAAGAGTGATAACAAAACTGTGCGGATATTTTGATGCAAATAGTTGATTTAGTACCTCAACCAGCAACCGCAAATATAAGACTGAGGGAACTGAAATTCATTTTAAAGACATTGTGAAAATTTGCTGCTTTACAGAACACTTTACCCCAAAATTAAAGCTTTAAGTATACATGTAGCCCTGATTGGGAAAAGTTGCCATATTGTTTGTCTGGAAAGATTTTACAGATAAAATTTCAGCATGCCTGACAAAATGTCAGACAAAATATTTGATAGTTTTGTCTGAACATAAATGTTAGAATGTACAATCAGTAATTCGTTTGGTCCTGAAGACAGTTTTTTGTGTCTGACTGATTGAAGCAGCCCCATTTACGTACTGCAATACTTAATTCACTACATTAGAATCATACACACATAATTTCACAAATCAAAACGTGCATGTTGCACGTACATTCGAAACACTTTTGTCATTATTAAAATATTCTGGTTTTACGATCAAAATATATAAGTATGTCATGCAATTTGATTAGTTGCTTGTGATGACTCTGTCCAGTTGAAAAAGCCCTTTTGAATAACCAATGTAAATACTTTAGTATGCATATGTACCCTAAAAAATACCTTCTATCCCCTTCAAAGGTTTAAGGGTGCATGTACCCTGGACTCTAAAAAGTAGCAAGCATGCTGCAGATTGTAATACGAAATGTATTTAAATTTTGAGAAGACTCCTCTAGTCAGTGAGAAATTTTTCCTTCTAGTCTATGAAAATCATTTAAAAATCCATGTTTTTATACCCTCAACTGCAAAAAGTAGTGGGTATGCTGAGTCGTGATAAAAAAAAAACCGTATAAAACACATCCCCTCCCACTAGGACCTTTCTGTGCATGTAATACACACAAAAAAATGGTAGTTCTATGTTATTTCTTCGATAGACTTTTCCACAGTTACTGGTACCATTTTGGATAGGGGGCAAATTTTCAGCAAAAGAGTTAGAAATAGTCCAGAAATGTGGGGAAACTATCATGGTTACAGAACTAAAATATAAAATAATTGCTCATCAACACACATATACTTTCCAGTACTTTTATACCATTCTCTCATCTTTTCAGAAAATCTGCCCCTATCAAACATGGCTGCATTAACCATAAAGGGTCTATTGATATATTTTCATCCTCACTTATTGCCAAAATTTTCCCTCACAGGTTCCAAAGGTATTGATATAACCAGGATGCACTGTAGTCTTCAGTGTGTCATTTGGACATGATTTAACATGCTCATCTTTCACATCTTCTTTTTTCAGCAATAAAAAACTGTTATAATTGAATATAAATATTCAAGGTTCTGATTGGATAAATAAGTATTTTGCTTTCCCTTTTAAGATTTGATGATTACCACGCAAGTTTATAGTATGTGAGGTTGACATCACTGTTAAACGCTTCAAATTTTAAACATAAATAGTAACATTAGGAAATCCCAGTTTTCCAATGTGGTGATCACCACACAATTTTGCAATTTAGCATGTGAGGTTAACATAATTTTTAACACTTCAGCAAGTACCCATATATAGTAACAGGCAAAATCCGTTTTCCTTAAATAGAAACAGTGTCAAGACTAAACAAACAAAAGAAGGAAAAGAAAAATTAATAAAACAATTAATGACTTTTGATTTCAGCAATAACCATAATTTAACAACCCCTGCGATCTGATAATCACATCGGCCTTAAACGGCCACGGTAATAATCACACCTCTTGGGTTGTTAAATTGTAATATTCATCTCATCAGAAGTCATTAATTGTATATTGACAGAGATTTTTGCATATCTTATACATTTTTCAATATAACTCTTTTTTTTGCAGACAACTTGTGTATTTGAGCATTATTATCCTGTACCTGTTTATCGAGAAGGAGGGAATCCTGAGATTGATGAGAAGTATGAAGTATTGAAATTAAAAGAAAATGAAAACTTAAAACCTAGGCCAGACATCCAGTGCCTTCTTACAGATTATGTTGATGGTATGTAGTAGTAACAGAGTTGTCAGTAAAAGCCTAGCCACACACCTGAGAGGAGCTAAATTTGGACAGAACGGGATAATATTTTATGTAAACAGCAAAAATTAATGTCTATGAATAAAACTACTTCCGCATGTAATACAGTAGAACTTCGATAGCTCCAACACCAAAGGGACCCATGAAAACAGTTTGAGCAAAGGGGATGTTTGAGATATCGAGGTCGAACTATGTTTAAGTTCGAGGCATCCATGGTATTCGAGTTATTGCAATTTGAGCCATCAAATTTCTACTGTATCTAAATACATGTATGTGAATTTTCATGGTTATTATATCTGCACAATTACTTATATTTGAAGGCACAATTTTATTTTTAATGCCAACATAAAGAAAACAGCAAGAATTAAAACATAAAGAAAATTAATTGTTAACCATGTTAACAATGCATAACATAGGAACTCCACGAAAAAAATATTGAATGTTCGAATTCAATGAATACAATGGCGCAAAAAGATAGTTATCTCTTCAATATTAAGAACTTTTAACTTTTAATTTCAAACAATTTTAGATTAACGATAAATTAACATCATTAAATAGTTACATTTTGTCCACTTCTAGAATTTTTCCTTCTCATTAACCAGTCATACATGTCTTAATTATTTGGATTTATGTCGCTTTAACCACTAATTAAGATTAACTATGACGAAAATTCAGGAAAAATGCAGAAGTTAAAATTTGCCGTACACCTACGTGCATTCATGAATTTGTTTGAAAATTTGCGTTTGAAAAGTATAGGTTATAATTTAAATGTGACACTAAACTTGTGTCATCATGCACCACATGATGGCATGAAAATTGATTAATCATCAAAATTTGTTTATAGAATTCTTCATTGAAGTACCTACATAACACACAAAATAATTCATTGAAACTAAGACACTAACAGGGCTCTACATTAAGGCTTGTCTGATTTGTCCCTACCAGTCCAGGTAATTGAATCTGACAAGTAAAATTTCAAAATACTTGCCCGTAGGACAAGTGAAAAATTCAAATAAAATGAAATTCTGCACTATTTGGACAAGAAACAATTCATTTTGGACAAGAGAATCTTAAGTTGACTTGTCCAATGGACAAATGTTGTTCCATTTGCTTAATCCTACCATGAATTTATAGGGATTTTGTCCCATGTACATTTACTCCATATCCTTTTATTTGTTCAAATCCAAATAAAAGTTGATGTAGAGGCCTGCACTTTGTTTGTGCTATAACATTACTGAATAAATTACTTTTGACATATGTATCTATTTATAGAAATTGGTTTTCCTGGAGAAATTGTTACAGTTAAGAGAAGATTGTTTAGGAATAGATTATTTCCATTAGGACTTGCAGTTTACCCGACACAAGAAAACATAGCTGAAGTTAGAGATAAGCTTGAGGTTTGTATGTACTTTCGTAAACGTCAAAATGAAGAACAATAAAAGCATTGTTCCGTTGCTTTGTTTTATGATGTATTTGTAGCGACTTTATCTTGTGTGTGTTTACTCCATATCCCTTCATTGTTTACTTTTCTTTAAAGATGCATGCTGGTTACATTTTGGTATCTCTGTCAAATTTTGATTTTCTATGATTTAATTCATTAAAAAATATGACAATTTTTACTCACAAACTACAACATTTTGTTTGACAAGTTCATTTACATGTACTTCAATTACTTCCCTTGGCTGAGAGAGAAAACTTGTACTTGACTGCCTCTCCATTGTGTCTTGTAAGGCTGAGTATGCCAAATTTGTATACTGAAATCAGCGATCACTGCATAGATAAACAAGAATACAAGCAGTCTTTGGCCAGATCATTTTTATCAAACCCTAGTGTGTGTGCAAATATGGAAGATAAAATCTTGAAAAAATGAGATAACAGTATTGGAATCATTTATATGTATTTTTTTTAGTTCGCCTCAGCGAAGTTGAGGAGGACTATTGGAGTACCCCTGGCGTCCGCGTCTACGTCCATGTCCGCGTCCGCATTAAGGTATATATCTTGGTAACTATGAAGGGTAGGATCATCAAACTTTGTATACAGATGCATCTTGGGCTATCTCACAGGCTCCGAGAAAATTGGGTCTCTTTGACCTATATTGTCCGCTTTAATGACTTACATTCAAGTTTACGTCCGAGTTCAGATCTCAGTCACTATACATGGTAGGATCATGTAACCTTTCATATGCATGCATCTCTGATGGTAGGTAAGCATCCAGGCAAAATTAGGTCACTTTGACCTATATTTTCCTCTTGAAGGACTTACATTCAAGTTTACATCCGAGTTCAGATCTCAGTCACTATATGCGGTAGGATCATGTAACCTTGCATATGCATGCATCTCTGATGGTAGGTCAGCATCCAGGCAAAATTAGGTCACTTTGACCTATATTTTCTGCTTGAACGACTTACATTCAAGTGTACGTCTGAGTTCAGATCTCAGTCACTATACATAATAGGATCATGTAACCTTGCATTTGCATGCATCTCTGATGGTAGGTCAGGATCCAGGCAAAATTAGGTCACTTTGACATATATTTTCCGCTTGAACGACTTACATTCAAGTTTATGTCCGAGTTCAGATCTCAGTCACTATACATGGTAGGATCATCTAACTTTGCATATGCATGCATCTCTGATGTAAGGTCAGCATCAAGGCAAAATTAGGTCACTTTGACATATATTTAATGCTTGATTGATTAACATTCAAGTTTTTGGATGAGTTCAGATCTCAGTCACTATACATGGTAGGATCATGTAACCTTGCATATGCATGCATCTCTGATGGTAGGTCAGCATCCAGGCAAAATTAGGTCACTTTGACCTATATTTTC
>MJUU01060497.1:31696-46042 GCA_002080025.1 Modiolus philippinarum
CCCCCAAAAAAAAAAACAAAAAAAAACAAACAAAATAGTGAGAAAAGAATTTCTGTTTCAGTAGTAAAAAATAATACTGTATATCAGGATTTTTTCACTTGTGTTTAATTTTTGCTATGTTCGCTGTACACAAGGGAGTGCAAAATTTAGCCTCCTGGTAAATTTCACTGCCCATTCAAATGCATTGGATCAAGTATAAAAACATGAATTATAAACACAGCGAATATTTCACATCCCTGATTTACATTGAAATCGTGAACAAAAGCTGATGGGATAATATCCTGATATACGGAACTCAGAACATGTAGAAGTTGTAGAACTGGGTAAGCCTTTCATAGAATGAATATGAAATAAAACTTAGAAGTTACAGTCATATTTGTATTTACAGGACTCTGGCCATTTAGACAAATACAAGAATTTTACACCATATACAAGACGGGTAAGTTCATTCTGACTTATTCTATAATGAAATATTGTTAATCAGTGTGCCCACTACTTTCTGCAGATGGAAGTACGTGCAGCCCAGGTGGTACAGGGTGGGGTACAGATGCATATGAATATATTAATTTTGCTTTATTAAAAGGGCTTTGGTGTCTTGGAAGAGTGGCAGCAAGCAACCAATAAACTTGCATGACACACCACAAATACTTTTTTATGCCCCCGCTGTTAGGCGTCAGGGGCATTAAGTTTTACCTTTGTCCGTACATTCGTCTGTACGTACGTACGTCTGACATTTTTGTCAAGGATTTCTCAGCTTGTGTATGCAGGAATGATTTGATATTTGGTATGAAGCTTTGGCATGATGAGTTGTAACTTGTCTCCCCTTTTCAAGTCCGTCACTCATCTACTTCCTGTTTGCCAATATACCTGTGCGGCGGGGGCATCCTTGTCCCATGGACACGTTTCCTTTTATTTACTATTACTTGTGTGAACATTTTGATTTGTGAAATTGTATGTGAATTACTTGCTGAAGTGTGTGAATGGGGCAGTTGAAATTTTGAAATAAGGCCAGCTAGCCAGTCAAAATAAATCAGTTCTCAGGACACATTTTCATTCTTTAAATTAAAAGGTATAAAGTTGTAATTTTTTTGTATCAGGAACTTGCCACCAAAGTATGTTTCAACAGTCAACTACAGACATATACTAGAAGTTGTCTATGCATAGATCTAGACAATCTGTAATCTGTATATGCATTTCCCTCTTATATTTGGAGAACCATTAAAAAGGGAATGAAGACGGTCAGCAACTGTCTATTTGAGGAACAAATACCCATTTACTGGAGATGACAAATAAAAGAAAGTAGGAGCATTTCAATATTTTATATCACTTTGTTATAAATAATTTAATTGGTTCAATTACTATCACATGGTATACTGCATTTCAACATACAGGGGGCTGTATCACTCGTGGGGGCTGTATCCAATACAGCCCACTGAGGAAATACACCCGTTGGTGACATTAGCAGAATAAAAACATATATTTTGCTTAAAAATCACAATTTATAGTTGTTTTTTTTTTTAACCTGAGACATGGGAAAAGATAAGAAAAAAGATATGAATTAATCTCACATTGTTTTTTTAAATATTAATCAGTTTCAGAAAGTCAAAAATAAGTAACTTCACATTTCATGTAAATGTTTTTCAATGTCACTTTTACTTTTATTTATTAATTTTGTGATTTGCCGACAATTACATAAAGCGGAAAACATTAACCTAAAGCGTTTGACTGGTAAATTTGTTCAGTGAAATAAAAGTAATAGAAACTTGTGTATCAGGTTCCATCAGATTTACAGACTGCATAGGGACCTTGATACTGACCTGTAGCTTGTTACAACCCTTGCCTTCAGCTCGGACTGTAACAAGGTACATGGTTTGATCATAGTCCGTAGACAGTCTGTAAATCCGGATGCAGTCCTCTACATAAGGGCTATTCCAGTAAAAATTCTCACCAGGGGGTGGAATGCCACTTATTTTTATACCCCCCACCAAGAGAAAAAAATTTAAATATATAATTAGACTCTAATAAAACAAAAGAAATTTACCCACCACTAACAGAAAAATAATTCAGTGGTGTTCCACCCCCAGGTGGGAATTTTAAATGGAATAGCCCTAAGTTACTATTACATAAATATTTTATATGCACATAAGAAAACTCAGGATTAGTGTATATGTAAATCAAATACAAAAGTCTGGTAAAATCAGTTTCGGATATGCGTAAACAATTTCCTTGTCATGACCAGACTTCAAGTCTCCCTGTTCTTTTGAAGTGTGGTGAGCCCCATTTTATTTCCAGCAAAAAAACATTATAGAAATGGGTTGTATTATGTTAAAAATTTCAAGGAGATATAAGCATGATAAGACTTATGATTTAGGCCTGATGACGAAATCATAAACCCATGAATCATAAAAAGTAAGAATAGAGGTAAAAAATTTTTAATTCTAATATGACGGCCTTCAATCGCTTTGTATCCAAACCTGTGATAAAAATAATATATACTTATGGGTAACGTCATTAACAAATGTCGGTACTTTTGATAACGTGATAGATAGTTAAACATCAGTTTTTGCAACGTCACAGACCGACTAATGGTGTGAAATGGCATCTCATCTATGTGTACTAGTACAAATTCTAATAATCACAATCTTGTGAGTGTCCTATTAGAATTGAAATAATTAACAGTAGCCATATATTTATATTATTTTTACCATGGGCTTGCACTTTATGGTGATATTTTACTTGTCGCTTGGGGCAAAATATTCGCCATAAAGTGCCAGCCCGTGGTAAAAATAATATAAATATATGGCTACTGTTAATTATTTCTTAAAATGAATCAGAATTGCAAATCTTATAATTGATTTCTTTGAGTATGTCTAAGATCAACTGATTTTTGGCCGTCTTATAGTATGGTGAATGTCGGGCGGGCGGGCGGANTGTAGGTATCCCCCCCCAAAAAAAAAAAAAAACAAACAAAATAGTGAGAAAAGAATTTCTGTTTCAGTAGTAAAAAATAATACTGTATATCAGGATTTTTTCACTTGTGTTTAATTTTTGCTATGTTCACTGTACACAAGGGAGTGCAAAATTTAGCCTCGGGGTAAATTTCACTGCCCATTCAAATGCATTGGATCAAGTATAAAAACATGAATTATAAACACAGCGAATATTTCACATCCCTGATTTACACTGAAATCGCGAACAAAAGCCGACAGGATAATATCCTGATATACGGTACTCAGAACATGTGCAAGTTGTAGACCAGGGTAAAATTCCAAAGACCTATAAATGAATATGAAATAAAACTCAGAAGTTACAATCATATTTGTATTTACAGGACTCTGGCCATCTAGACAAATACAAGAATTTTACACCATATACAAGACGGGTAAGTTCATTCTAACTTATTCTACAATGAAATGTTGTTAATCAGCATGCCCACAACTTTCTGTAGGTGGAACAACATGCAGCCCAGGTGGTACAGGGTGGGGTACAGATGCATATAGATATATTAATTTTGCTTTGTTAAAAGGGCTTTGGTGTCTTGGAAGAGTGGCAGCAAGCAACCAATAAACTTGCACGACACACCACAAATACTTTTTTAAAAACTTAATGCCCCTGTCGCCTAACGGCGGGGGCATTAAGTTTTACCCTTGTCTGTACATCTGTCCGTATGTACGTACGTCCGACATTTTCGTCATGGATTTCTCAGCTTGTGTATGCAGGAATTATTTGATATTTGGATTGAAGCTTTGGCGTGATGAGTTGTAACGTGTCTCCCTTTTTCAAGTCTGTCACTCATCTACTTCCTGTTTGCCGATATACCTGTATGGCAGGGGCTTTTCTTTTATTTACTATTACTTATGTGAACATTTTGATTTATGAAATTGTATGTGAATTACATGCTGAAGTGTGTGAATGGGGAGTTGAAATTTTGAAATAAGGCCAGCTAGCCAGTCAGAATAATTCAGTTATCAGGACACATTTTTAGTTCGCCTCAACGAGGTTGAGGGGGACTATTGGAGTACCCCCGGCGTCCGTGTCTACGTCTACGTCTGCGTCCGCATTTGGGCATATATCTCTGCAACTACGCATGGTAGGGTCATCAAACTTTGTATGCAGTTGCATCTTGGGCTATCTCACAGCCTCCAAGAAAATTGGGTCTCTCTGACCTATATTTTCCGCTTGAACAACTTACATTTAAGTTTACGTCCGAGTTCAGATCTCAGTCACTATACATGGTAGGATCATGTAACCTTGCATATGCATGCATCTTTGATGGTAGGTCAGCATCCAGGAAAAATTAGGTAGCTTTGACCTATATTTTCCGCTTGAAAGACTTACATTCAAGTTTACGTCCGAGTTCAGATCTCAGTCACTATACATGCTAGGATCATGTAACCTTGCATATGCATGCATCTCTGATGGTAGGTCAGCATCCAGGCAAAATTAGGTCACTTTGACCAATATTTTCCACTTGATTGATTTACATCCAAGTTTTCGGACAAGTTCAGATATCAGTCACTTTACATGGTAGGATCATGTAACCTTGCATATGCATCCATCTCTGATGATAGATCAGCATCCAACATTGACCTAAATTTTCCGCTTGATTGATTTACATTCAAGTTTTTGGACAAGTTCAGATCTCAGTCACTGTACATGGTAGGATAATGTAAACTTGCATAGGCATGCATCCCTGATGGTACATCAGCATCCAGGCAAAAGTAGGTCACTTTGACTTATGTTTTATGCATGAGTGATTTATGTCCAAGTTTTCAGGCAAGTTCAGATCTCAGCCACTATACATGGTAGGATCATGTAACCTTGCTTAGGCATGCAAATGTGATGTCAACATCAAATTTTGTTACTGTGACAAAGTGCCATAACGAGGCGAACTTTGTAATCGTTGATTACCTATGTTTATTCTTTATAAAGTTGTAATTTTTTGTATCAGGAACTTGCCACCAAAGTATGTTTCAACAGTCAACTACAGACATATACTAGAAGTTGTCTATGCATAGATCTAGACAATCTGTAATTTGTATATGCATTTCCCTCTTATATTTGGAGAACCATTAAAAAAGGAATGAAGCTGGTTAGCAACTGCCTATTTGAGGAACTTGGTGATAAATACCCATTTACTAGAGATGACAAAAATAAAAGAGAATTATGTCATGTAAATCTAACCTGAATGTAGGAGCATTTCAAACATAAGTTGTTTTGGGAAAAGGAATATAAAATTGATACAACTAAGATGGGACTTTTTTTTTTATCAAATCTCCATTATGGATCTTAAAATATCAATAATATTTGAATTATTAAAACTTATTGCCATTGTTAATTATTTTATATCACTTTTGTTATAAATAATTTAATTGGTTCAATAACTATCACATGGTATACTGTATTTCAACACACAGCGGGCTGTATTGAGATCCGATACAGCCCAATGAGGAAATACAGCCCAGTGGTGACATCAGCAGAATAAAAAAACACATATTTAGCTTAAAATCACAATTTATTGATGTTTTTTTTTCAACCTGAGATATGGGAAAGATAAGAAAAAAATATATGAATTAATCTCACATTGTTTTAAATATTAATCAGTTTCAGAAAGTCAAAAATAAGTAACATCACATTTCATGTATGTTTTTCAATTTACTTTTACTTTTATTTTAGTATTTTAGTAATTTGCTGATAATTAAAAAAAAAAGAGGAAAACATTAACCAAAAGCGTTTGACTGGTAAATTTGTTCAGTGAAATAAAAGTAATAGAAACTTGTTTATCGGGTTGCATCAGATTTTCAGACTGCCTAAGGACCTTGATATGGACCTGTACCTTGTTACAGCCTTTGCCTTCAGCTTGGACTGTAACATGGTTCGTATCATAGTCCTATAGGCAATGATAGGCAGTCTGTAAATCCGGATGCAGCCCTCTACACAAGTTACTATATTAACATAAATATTTGATATGCACATAAGAAAACTGAGGATAAGTGTACCGGTATATGTAAATCAAATACAAAAGTCTGGTAATTCAGTTTCTGATATACATAAACAACTCCTTTGTCATGACCGAAAGTCTCCCTTTCTGAACCCTGACGGAGACTTCAAGTCTCCCTGTTCTTTTGAAGTGTGGTGAGCCCCATTTTATTTCCAGCAAAAAAACAGTATAGAAATGGGTTATATTATGTGAAAAATTTCAAGGAGATATAAGCATGATAAGACTTTTGGTTAAGGCCTGATGAGGAAATCATAAACCCATGGCCATGATAACATGAATCCTAAATGAGAATGGAGGTAAAAATTTTTTAAATGAATCAGAATTGCAAATCTTATAATTGATTCTTTGAGTAGGTCTACAATCAACTGATTTTCTGTTATAATGGATAATATAATACCACTACTCTTACTTACAACCCGACCTCACAATGTATACAATCGAAACATTGGTGGTTTACAATTATATTAACAAAATGTTCATGCCCGTTCATATACTGCATCACATTTATGTACATAAGAAAAGTACTATTTCATATATCAAAAGGTTCATTCTTGTACATTTGAAAAAAAATTTATCATCAAATATTCTGAATTTCACGTCAAAATATATTGTATATATCAAAAGTAAAAGTAAAATTATTCTAACATGGTCCCTGTTAATCGTCAACCAGTATATAACCACATATTTCACCCATTTTGCGCCTTCTGGTAATTTTCATGCGAAAATAGACAAAAAAATTGACAATTTTTAGAGTAAATTTGTTGGGGTAGGGGTAAGTTTTATTGATATATGATGTATATATTACCTAAAAACGGCCATTATTTGTTATGGTTGTAAAGCTAATATAATAAGCTTTCATTTGATACCTTTTTAAAATGATATTTGTTTACTTAAATATAATATTAGGCAAAAGAAAGAAAAAACTTATTCAAAAACGAAATTATTCAAAGGTCCCTGTATTTGGTATATTTGAAAATAAAATTTTGTTCATTTAAAATATGTTTACATTGTCTTAACCTGTTTTATATTGAAGGAAATAGATTGAAAAGCTAAAAACAATTTTCAGAATCGGGAATTAAGATGCACTTCGGGTTCTCTAGAAGTGGTGTTGGAATATGAGTAAACGGAATGAAAAACAACAATGTTTTAACTTTGTTCATCTTAGGTTATTGAGGAAATAAAGGTTAAGAACAGTTTTAACTAAATCATGCTATTTAGACACATAAATGTGTATTGTTTTGTTTTAGATTTGAATCTGTTTGGAAACGTCAGATTGTGTATTGTGACGTCATAGACATAGACAGCAATTGAGGGGAGAAATCTGCCTTCTCTTGGGTTGCTTCAGAATGGAAAATTCTATTTTCTGTCATATTAGTATCGAAATAATTCATGGCAGGTATATGGTTATTGTCATTTAAGGGCTGTTCCAGCAAAACATAAATGGGACGGGGAGAAGGCTCTTAAAAATTGTTATGACCACTCATAGATGCAAAATTCAGACTTGAATAATAACACCAACCCATAGCAGCAATTTGAAAGTGCCTTCCCATCATCCCATGTATGTTTTGCTGGAACAGCCCTAACCATGGGCTTGGCTTTTATATTTTATACCTGCCATGAATTATTTCTTAAGTGAAAATTTAGTTAAAGTGTGTGATTGGTTGCTTGAGCTAATACTCTGTCTCAATAGAAACCCTTTGTATAGACCAATTTCCAATTTCTTTTTATGAATGAATTACCCCGATTGACCTGGGGTAATTACCCTGATTGACCTGGGGTCAATCGGAGTAAATTTCGCCACATAACATAGTGACATCCAAAAATCTATATTGTGAAGTCAAAATTTTCTGGGAAAATTCACCAATTGGAAAATTGTCTATTGGTATGCATATGTAGCCTTAAAAATACACTCCCCAAAATTAAATGGTAACTAAAAGGGTATATGTACCCTCAACTGCATAATGTAGTGGTCATTCTAATACAATGGAACCGTTGGTTTCACACCTAATTTAACAAAATATGCATATATTAAGCATGATAAGCTTTTAGAAATGATATAGCATGATAGAGTAGTTGTTCATCAAAGTTTTCTTCGCATTGAAATATGATACAGATCTGAAATTTATTGTCATAAGCTATGATTAATCATGCTATATTGTGTGATGCATTTTTGGAAAAATCGGAACACTACTTCCTCTTTGTCGACTTGGATAATTTGGACACTCTTAGCATGACGGATTAATTTTTCGTCAAAGTTTTCTCTGCAGTGTTATAAGATACAGATCTGAAATTTTGCCACAAGCTTTGTATAATCATGCTTTATTGTAAGATGGGTTTTGGACCAATCAGAATACTATTTCCTGTTTGCTGACTAAGTCAAATTTGACACTTTCACTGGTAGCATTATAGAGTAATTTTTCGACAAAGTTTTTCTGCAGTGTTATATGATATGGATCTGAAATTTTGTCACAATCTTTGTATAGTGATGTCATATTGTTGGATGCATTTTCGGATCAATTGGAATTATAATTCCTATTTACAGACTTAGTAAATTTTGGCTCTTGTGACATCCTATAGTAATTTTTTGTCGCATTTATTTCAGAAATGCTAAATGATACAAATATGAAATTTTGTTAGAAACTTTATATGATCATGCCATATTGTGGGATGTGTTTTCAGAATTGTCCAGATATGACTTCTTGCTTACTGACTCAGTCTATATTTGATGCTAGTAGCATAATATAATAATATAACAATTTTTCATCGCATTTATCTCAGCAACAGTAAAAGTACGTCTGAAATTTGGTCATACATGTAAGCTTTGTATGAACATGCTATATAATTGGATTTGTTTTCAGAACTGTTGGGATACTACTTCCTGGTTACCAAGATGTCAAATTATTAATCTCCTACTCATATTATTAACTTTTAATAATTTGAGTAGGAGAATAATACCCCAGTAGATTAAAACTGACCTGCCAAGGTTAATTATGACCCTCTGAAATTAAGAGTGACCACTGAGATTAACATACTTGTCCTCTTAGGATGGATAATTTTGGAGTGTCAAATTATTAATCCTGGCGAGTCACTCTGAATTTCAGAGGGTCAATTATTAATCTTGGTGGGTCAGTCTTAATTTTAGAGGGTCAGTTATTAATCTTGGCGGGTCAGTCTAAATCTAAGAGGTCAGTTTTATTCTCTTACTCAAATTATTAAAAATTAATAATATGAGTAGGAGATTAATAATTTGACATGGTACGTTAACATTGTCAATGTTTTACATTTAGCATTAAATTGCAGTTTTTTTGTCAAAGATTTCTCAGCAGTGTTAAATTTTCTTGAGGAATTATATCTATACGTGGTACTTTCATTATGTCCACATTTGTATTTTGTCCTCAAACACTTAAATTTGCACTTAAAATTTTGATTCAGGTTTTGATGTGCGGGGTTATAATTGGACTCCACTCTTGTTTTAATTAATTTGATAATAATTTTAAAAGCAGAAATGATCTAAAGATATAATTTCTATTGTAGACATTAATAGAGTTAGCGGGTTTACATCTTCCTATACCTATGAATGCAGAGACCGAGTGGATATTGGATAAATCTCATGTTAGAGTGGCACTAAGGAGAGCGGTAAATATTACCAAGATAAATCTCATGTTAGAGTAGCACTGAGAAGAGCGGTAAATATTCATTAGATAAATAAGGGAAGAGGTAATGTTCCAAAAATAAATCTTCTGTTAGAGTAGCAAATTTTGAGCGGCAAATATTCCTTAAGTTAATCTCTTTTTCGGCTATATTAGCACCAATTAAGGCAAGTGGTAAATATTCCCAAAATATATATCATGTTAGAGTAGCACTAAGGAGAGTTCTTAAATATTTCCAAAATAAATCTTATGTAAGAGTAGCACAGAGAGGAGAGGTAAAATAATATTCTCAAAGTAAATCTCATGTTAGAAAGTAGCACTAAGTCGAGCTGTGAATATTCCCTAGATGAATCGCATATAAGAGAAGCACTGAGAAGAGTAGTAAATATTCTTTAGATATATCACATAAAAGATAAGAAGAGTGATAAATATTCCTAGATAAATCTCATGTTAGAGTAGCACTGAGAAGAGAAAAATAGTCATTAGGTAAATCTTGTGTTAGAAAAGCACTGAGCTGTAAATATTCCTTAGATATTAAAATCTCATGTTAAAGTTACACTTACAATAGCAGCTAATATATTACTTTAATTATAATTACACTTTATGTAAGTAAGCTTTATTCTGATTGGTCAATAGCCATTGTATTTTTGGCAAATACCCCTGCACCGTGGTATTTGTCCCGGAGTCATCTGTGCGCTTTAATGATAGAGACATTAGGTGTAATTTAACAGATATATCATGAACGTTGGGGGTATTTGCCAAAAATATAAGTCTTGGGTCTTAATTTCCCTCGCCTTTCAGGCTTGGGAAATGTTCAGGCCTGCGACTTGTATTTTATGCAAATACCCCTCCTTATCATGATATATCTGTTCAAAATTTCTGTAGATATATTTAAGAAATTACTACCATCATGTTAATGCACCCTCACATGGTACACAATGGTACACTCTGTTTTTTTATCATGTTGATCACTCAGTGATCAATGTTTCAGATTACATCATGAATTTATGAACCTTTAGTCCAGGTGACCAAACTAAGTACATTGTGTTTATGGATTGTGGCACTTTTTCAGAGCCAGGCTTACTATCTTATTTGGCCTAAAGTGTTATTGTATATTTACAGAAAGTTGAATGTTTAGATAAAGATTGTATTGGGCTTCCTGAAACACCAGTAACAGAGCCAGGGGAGATAATTCTTAGTATTTCGGTAAGTATGACAAAGGAGATGATTTTTAACTTAAAGGTTTTTTGAATGACAGGGGAGATAATTTAAATAACAATGTACCATAGTTGCTGTAAATTTATTTTCTGCATTTTGCCATTTTCTACAACTTCTTCAGTGCAGATAGAATCAAATAAGGAAATCAAATCAGTATTTATTTTCTATCAAATTTGGGTCCGTTTATAGGACCCAGTCCCAATGGGAAATATGCATATATTTTCCCAAAGACATGACTAATTTTCCCAATCTAAGCTCTGCAGTTAGTTAAGATAATGATCAAATAGCTAAATGTGTGAAATTGGCCTTTGTACAATATAAACAATGTTTGGAATACTCTCTATAATTGTGTAATTTGCTTAATTGGTTCTAGGTATAAAGAAATGCCTAGAATACTTCAGATAATGCATCTTTGTATTTTCCAAAACACAGAAAAAATTCCCAATTTAAAGGGACCCGGACCCAGTCCCAAAAGGGTGAGAAAAAACACTGCAAATGATGCACAAAAGCTGACAGAGAAAAATCAACCAAAAAGATTAAAATTCAAAGTATATCTGTATTACAGTTAATTACTGGGTGATCATGTTAAATATGAAATATATTTAGCTCACCTCACGAAGTGAGGGGGCTTATGTGATACCCCTAGCATCGGTGGCGGCGTCCGTGTCCGGTTAGGAAGAATGGTTAAGGTCCATTCCTGCTTACTGACATGCCCCACATCAACCATTTTGGTATGCCTGATGCATTTTGGGAAGACGACTGGAATGCATGCTTCGGATGCTGTCTCTGACCTACATTTTACGCATTAACGATTTGGTTAGGTAGAATGGATGAAGTCCATTCCCGCTTACTGACATGGCCCACATCAACCATACTGGTATGTATGATGCGTTTTGTAATGACAACAACAGTGCATGCTTGGGATGCTGTCTCTGACCTACATTTTACGCATGAACGACTGGGTTAGGTAGAATGGTTAAAGTCCATTCCCGCTTACTGACATTGCCCACATCAACCATACTAGTATGCATGATGCGTTTTGGGATGACAACAACAGTGCATGCTTCGGATGCTGTCTCTGACCCACATTTTACGCATGAGCGACTTGGTTAGGTAGAATGGTTAAAGTCCATTCCCGCTTACTGACATGGCCCACATCAACCATACTGGTATGCATGATGCTTTTTGGGATGTCAACAACAATGCATGCTTCGGATGCTGTCACTGACCTACATTTTAGGCATGACTGAATCTGTTTAAACGAATGATTATAGTCCATTCCTGGTTATTGACATGTGCAACATTTGACAATGCTGTGCTACGAGGTGAGCTTAGCAGGCTGTGGCTGCTTTCTATATTTGTAAGTATGACATGTATGGTCAGGCGCGGATCTAGGCAATTAAAAAAAGGGGGGTTCCAATTGGAAATGAAAGGAAGTTTTGCCAAGCGGAGGAAGCGTGAAAATTTTTGGGAGTATTTCTTAATAAAACATCACGATATTCATTAAAAAATACATGATTGTCCAGAAAAAAGGGGGTTCCAAACCCCGGAACCCCCCCTCTGGATGGGTGATAATTTTAAATGACAGGGGAGATAATTGTAAATTTTAAGCATTTCTCTCAAAATTACCCGTTATATGTGTGTCTGCAAACTTGGCAAGTAAGCTGCTTTCTATTTGATTTTATGTTCTAAGGTCCAAGTGATTCTGGAGTTATGTCCCTTGAATTTCAAAATTTTGTAAAATTTTTGGTTGCCAACCAATTGAAGGAAATTTAAGGTCTTAGTCTTCAAATTTAGTATGTGAGTTGTTGACTACAAACCTCTGGCTTTGTTGGATTTATGGTCATTGGCACAAATTTATCAGGAGTTATGCCACCTTAAATTTTGAAAATAGGATCGCAACCGAAAGAAATACAATCAGTCTTCAAACTTGATAAGTTGTTTGCTGTATGTGAACTTATGTAAATTTAGGTGTCCTCATAAATTGTTTTCACATGTAAACATGTGATAGAAATTTCCTGTAAAGTTTTTAACATGTCATTCTTCAGTAGACATGTAATCATGTCACATGAATTATCTAAATAGGTGTTCACAAATACCCACTGACAATTGCTCCCCCAAAGGACACTTGTCTCCCCAATAGGAAAATAGCCCAATAGAACAATTTCCCTGCTTGGCAAAACAGTAAAAAAAATATAATATTCTCATTTTTAGCTCACCTGACCCAAAGGGTCAGTGTGAGCTTTTGCCATCACTTGGAGTCCATCGTCCGTCCGTCGTCTGTCTGACGTCCGTACGTTAAACTTTTCACATCTTCATCTTCTCCTCTGAAACCACTGAAGCAAATTCAACCAAACTTTACAGGAATGATGTACTTAAGGTCCTTTACAAAGATTGCTCATTTTGTTTAGATCAGATAAAAGACATGGCCACCAGCGTGGAACTTAGGTTTAACATTGGACCCAATGGGAAAAATCTAATTTTCATCTTTTCCTCTGAAACCTCTTGAAGCAAATTCAACAAAACTTTACATGAATGATGTACTAGAGGTCCTCCACAAAGAATGCTCATTTTGTTCTGATCCCATAAAAAACATGCCGGCCAGCGCAGAACTTATGTTTAAAATTGGACCCTAAGGAAAAAAATCACATTTTCATCTTTTCCTCTAAAACCACTGAAGCAAATTCAACAACTTTACAGGAATGATGTACTAGAGGTCCTTCACAAAGAATGCTCATTTTGTTCCAATCCCATAAAAAACATGGCCGCCAGCGCGGAACATAGTTTAACATTGGACCCTGTGGGAAAATCACATTTTCATTTTCTCCTCTGAAACAGCTGAAGCAAATTCAACCAAACTTTACAGGAATGATGTGTTAAAGGTCCTTCACTAAGATTGCTCATTTCGTTCTGATCTGATAAAAAACATGGCAGCCAGCACAGAACATTGTTAAACATTGTACTCTATGGGAAAATCTTATTTTCATCTTCTCCTCTGAAACGGCTGAAGCAAATTCAATCAAACTTTACAGGGATGATGAACTAAAGTTCCTTTACAAAGATTGCTCATTATACCCCCCCACGAACGAAGTTCAGGGGGGTATTTAGGAATCACTCTGTCCATCTGTCTGTCTGTGATAGCCACAAATTTTTTCGTAACAGTTTTCTCAGTAACTACCAATCGATGCCACTTGGAATTTTGTATGCAAGTTTATAACCATGTCCCACACCGCAAGATCTTTTGTCAATTATTGTGCAATTATAATTTACCCCCCACGAACGAAGTTCAGGGGGTATATAGGAAACACTCTGTCCGTCTGTCCGTCTGTCCCACACCGCAAGTAGCGATTTCAGTTTTGTCGGACATCTACTTCCTGTTTACCGACTTAGTTAATTTGCGAGATCTTTTGTCAATTATAGAGACTTTTCGTAACAGTTTTCTCAGAAACTACCAATCACTGCCACTTGAAATTTTGT
>MJUU01060497.1:51303-64809 GCA_002080025.1 Modiolus philippinarum
CATTTTCAAAATGGCCGCCAAAAAGGCGGGAAAATTCAACATTGTCCGATTTCAATGAAATTTGGTTTCCAAAAAGGTATTGATGTAGCAACTTCAAAACTGATGGTAAAAATTGTTCGTTGATCACCATTTTCAAAATGGCTGCCAAAAAAGGCGGGAAAATACAACATTGTCTGATTTCAATGAAATTTGGTTTCCAAGTGGATATTGATGTTGCTACTGCATACCGGTGTTGAAAATTGTTTGTTGACTGCCATTTTCAAAATGGCCGTCGAAAAGGCGGGAAAAGTCAACATTTTACGATTTCAATGAAATTTGGTTTCCAAAAAGGTATTGATGTAACAACTTCAAAACTGATATTAAAAATTGTTCGATGACCGCCATTTTCAAAATGGCTGCCAAATCAACATTGTCTGATCTCAATGAAATTTGGTTTCGAAGTGGATATTGATGTCACTACTGCAAAACCGGTGTTGAAAATTGTTGACTGCCATTTTTAAAATGGCGCCAAAAAAGCAGGAAAATTTCAACATTGTCCGATTTCAATGAAATTTGGTTTCCAAATAGATATTGATGTTGTAACTTAAAGATATGGTGTTAAAAATTGTTTGTTGATGTCTCGACTTCAAAACTGGTGTCGAAAGTGGTCCTAAGCAAGACAATTTTTGTCAAAAAAGCCCAACAAAGAAGTACAGTAAAACATGATCAGACTTAAAATAGAGTCCAAGTTAATGGTGGTGTTTGCTCTACCAAAGTTTGAGAAGCTGAAGTTCAACTGTATAATTTACAATGTTAGCTTGATTGTGGCAACTGAAAGCCAGGTGAGTGATATAGGCTCCAGGGAGCCTCTGATTTATTTTTTATTTCAAAAAGTGTAACAGATAGAGGTCAAGTGTATATTGCAAAAACTGGTGTTTAAAATTGTTTGTTGGCCACCATTTTCAAAATGGCCGCCAAAAAAAGGCGGAAAATTCAACATTGTCCGATTTCAATGAAATTTTGTTTCCAAATACATATTGATGTGTGGATTTCGAAACTGGTATTTAAAATTGTTTGTTGGCCGCCATTTTCAAAATGGCCGCCAAAAAGGCGGGAAAATTCAACATTGTCCGATTTCAATGAAATTTGGTTTCCAAAAAGGTAATGATGTAGCAACTTCAAAACTGATGTTAAAAATTGTTCGTTGACCGCCATTTTCAAAATGGCTGCCAAAAAAAGGCGGGAAAATTCAACATTGTTCGATTTCAATGAAATTTTGTTTCCAAATAGATATTGATGTGTGGATTTCAAAACTGGTGTTTGAAATTGTTCGTTGGCCGCCATTTTCAAAATGGCCGCCAAAAAGGCGGGAAAATTCAACATTGTCTGATTTCAATGCAAGTTGCTTTCCAAATAGATATTTATGTTGCAACTTCAAAACTTGTTGAAAAGTGTTCATATACTGCCATTTTCAAAATGGCAGCCAAAAATGGCGGGAAAATTCAACAATGTCCGATTTCAATGAAAGATGGTTTCAAAATAGATATTGACGCTGTGACTTCAAAACCGTTGTTGAAAATTGTTTGTTGACTGCCATTTTAAAAATGGCCACCAAGAAAGGCCGGAAAATTCGACATGGTCCGATTTCAATGAAACTTGGTTTCCTAATAGTTATTGATGTCACAACTTCAAAACTGGTGTTAAAATTTGTTCGCCTACAGCCATTTTCAGAATGGCTGCCAAAGAAGGCGGGAAAATTCAACATTGTCCGATTTCAATGAAATTTGTTTCGAAGTGGATATTGATGTTGCGACTTCAAAACTGGGGTTGAAAATTGTTCGTTGACCGCCATAAAAGGTGGGAAAATTCAACATTGTCTTATTTCAATGAAATTTGGTTTCCAAATAGGTATTGATGTTGGGACTTCAAAACCGGATTTGAAAATTGTTGAGCGCCATTTTCAAAATGGCCACAAAAAACTCAGAAAAATTCAACATAGTCTGATTTCAATGAAATTTGGTTTCCAAATAGATATTGATGTCAAATATGGTGTTGAAAATTGTTGTTGACTTCCATTTACAAAATGATGTCTCAACTTCAAAACATGTGTCGAAAGTGGTCCTTAGCAAGAACGTTTTTGTCAAAAAAGTCCAACAAAGAAATATAGTAAAACATGATCAGACTTAAAATACAGTTCAAGATATTGGTGGTGTTTGAACTACCAAAGTTTAAGGGACTGAAGTTCATTTGTATAACTTACAATGTTATCTTGATTGTTGCAACTGAAGCCAGGTGAGCGATACAGGCTCCTGGGAGCCTCTGGTTCTAATTTCAGTCCGATTTTAATGCAGTTTTTTGCAATGGATTTCTTTTGAAAATAAATATATAGCTGCATCATTAGATTTTTTTACTGTTTTCGACAGTAATTTCTGATTGGCTTACAGCCATATTGTTTTGTTTACATGACTTCCGGGAACTTCAAAATAAACGCTCGTATAAACTCTAGAATTTAGCACCCGATATCACTACGAATAAAGAAAGATACCTGATGTTTACTGATCACAACAAGGCAATATATTGCTTAAATATCTATCAACTTTGACAAATCGTGTGTGCTTTTAAGCGGCTTTACTTTCGTGAAATGAAACTAGAGGAAAAACGAGATTTGCAATAAATTCTACGCTGAAAAAAATGTTTTATTTACATTTTTACGCTTATGTAAAGGATGATAATCACGTGTCGATCAATAGCCAATCAAAATCGGGATTACATCTATCATGCGGTATCCACGTGGCTAGACAGCTGAGCCTGTGATAATCAATACCGGTGGATATTTTTACTTTGAAGACTTGAGAGACGTTATTAGAGTTATACCCAGCAATCGTAGTCACTCATGGCGTTATGTATCACAATTAACCAGTCCATCGGAATTACGGTCCTTTGACCACAAACTGCTATATTCGAAAAAAAAATAAACTCGAAACTCTCGAGGGCTTTCTGTACCACCCAGTGACGTAATCAAGGAACTCCGGGATATATCCCTTAGCCCAAGGAAAGTCCAGAGAATTCCGAAGCTTACTTTCGTTTTCTTGTCAATGAAATTGACAATTTTGTGCATTTCTCAACAAAAAGATTGCCCGCAATTACACGGAACGGATTGGGCTCATGATATTCTATGAAAAGATGACCATCATTGGAAGTAAACTAGACCAAGTTTTATTTTATGAGGAAAATAACAAAATAAACATGGGTTTTAAGCGAGCATGCGTGGAAGCGATGTCTCCATGGTTATTAAACTTTTCTAATTTGTTACAAGGCCCTGTGGTTGAACTCGGCTAACAAACATGCTGGTACTGCTATTCACGCAAGGGGTTACACACAAAAAGGTCATAATCTAAACCATTCGTGTTACTGAATCTGTTGGAGCAAAGAAAATTTTAGAAATTTTAATGCTTCATTTTATTAGTAAAATGCAATGAAAGGAGACAATTTTTATGTGTGCACCAAACAAATAATGCAGTTAAGTCGAGCCTTCTGCAATGATTTGCAAATACTCGTGGTTGATCATCTTACTTTTAATAGGAAATGGTTGATTTAGATGACTGCCTGGTCTTCATCACAACACATAAGCACAGGAGTCTAAAACCCCAGCAATACAGTGGTTATGCTACATAAAATGTCCTGAAACCCCACAAGGAGCTATGCAAAGGAAATGATGCTATAGCCCTCTGTTTTCCTCGTAGAAAAAATCTAGATGTGTTTCCTTAAGAAGGGCAATAATTGTACATGTTGTAAATTGTATTCATTGGATATTTATTAACGAAGATAGAGCAGTTTTTCATTCCAAATGAAATAACAGAAATAGAAATAAAATGCAAGCGAGAAAATCTAAAGACTTGCAATTCAATACAGAAACAATGACATATACACAAATGTAAATCTATATTCTCTGCCAAAAGAAACTTTCTGGTGATTTTTTACTGCTCCTACTCCAGTTGCAAACACTATGTATAGTAAGCTTTAAATTTCTTGCTTGAATGCGATCATAAAGCTAGAAAACAGTAATACTGCGTTTTGACGCTTTGATTGACAACTTGTTTCTTTTCCAAGCTATTAGGAGCCGAATGGGGACAAAATTGCAAATTTGTAGATTACCTAAAATTTTTATTTTTCATCGGATTTTGATGGGATTTTTTTTCTTTGGATTCCTCTTGATATGAGCTTTCATGAGTATGTCAACCGATTTGGAATAGCTCTTACTGTTTCCGAGCAACAAGTGGTCAAAAGGGCCAAAATTGCGAATTTTTAGACGCAAGTGAAATCATTAATATTCATTAGATTTCATTTGATGTTTTTGTTTGTTTTAGAGTCCTCTTGTTGTAAGGTTTTGGTAGTATGTCAAAAGATAACTCTTACTGTTTCTTCGCTATAAGGGGTCAAAGTGGCTGAAATTGCAATTTTCAAATTTATAAAATCGTTAAATTTTGTATTGTATTTGAAAGACTAGAGGTTCCTTACTTGGTATCCTCTTATTTTAAAGTTAAAGTAGTATGTTGACCAATTGTACATACCTCTTACCATTTCTGATATATATAGGGAATTAAAGGGCTAATTTTTATTTCCCTTTGTTTGTGGGCAGCTAATTACTGTGTCAAGCTCCTTATTGTGTCCATTTAAATACCCATGTTGAATAATGAACAGTAAATTTAGTTAACGCTGTACACGTGTTTCAAGGAGTAACCTCTTATTCTAATTTAAATAGCTTTTAAGGTAGTAGACCTGGGTAGGGGAGGTAACTCCTTTTTCTACACAAATTACTTGTATTGAGTGGTATGAATAAAACAAAATATTTAGATTATTTTTTACAAATAGAAATTAAGTATTCATGTTATCATAAAATTGAACTCCTTTTATACAATACTTCAAATACCTACATTAAAAATAACTAGGTTTTGAATGGCGTCCTAAAGATATTGAAATAAATGAAAATCAGATTTTCGAAAAGGGAGGTAATTCTCTCTGCTTGACGTTCAGAATTAAGGAATGTTAAGACTTTTCTGCATTTTTCCTAACATTGTGAATAAAAAAAACAGTATGGTGAATTTTTATAAAATTTTGATATAAGTCATATGTGTGGAGGACCTTTAATTTCCCAGTTTTTGTGAAAATTGACTGTAAGGATTTTCATCTAGAAGAAATTGAATGAAGCTGTGTTTTCAGCAAAGTTTTGACAACATATTTTCTTTTTTACTGCAAATCAACACTTAATGCTTGCTTATGATCATCATTCTGTAATCATTGGTCTACAGGTTTCTATGATGAAATTTGGTAATTCATAGTCTTTTTATGTCAATTCTTATACATATTCAGTACAGTAGTATACATTTCATGGTGATTTCTGAACAGAATATAAGACTCCTAAGAAAGTGAAGTTTCTGTGAACTATAAATCAAAAATTGCGGTGAAAGTTTTCAAAACTTTTTCTAGGAATATATTTCATACTACAAATTTTTAAAAAATTGACTGTATGGAAAATTTTTAAGTTACCCCGGGTCTACTACCTTAGAGGTCCAATAACTGGTATAAATAAAAATAATACCGAAGTTGTTGTGAATTTACTTTCTGCATATGGCCATTTCGACAACTGATGTCTCTTCAGTGCAGATTAAACCAAAACATTTTGAAATCCATATAGCGAAATATATTTAAAAGCTGATAGAGAACCCTATACCAGAATGATAAGGGACAGACCATTTAACTTGAACTAGAGGCTCAGACACTGAGCCTGAATCGCTCACCTGACAAAATGCTGAAGCAGGGTTTTCGATGTTATGCATGGTGGCCTCGTTTTTTTATGTGAATTTCCCATAGAGAGAAAATAAACTATGTTCTGTGCTGGCAGCCATGTTTTTAATTGGATCCGAACAAAATGAGCAATCTTTGTTAAGGACCTTCNTGGATCCGATTTTATGTGTAAAAAATATTTTTGCCGCCAAAATGATGGAAAACAGTATTCTGACGGAGGCTTTCTGTCCCCAAAAATAATGTTAATTTTGAAAACAAAATATTTTGTTGATACACGTGAAAAAAAAATTAATAAATTGTTTCGCGTGAAGCGCGAAAAAAATTTTCTATCCAGAAAAAAAAACCATACCTCCCCTTCAGGTTAAATGGTCGGCCCCTAATGCAATAATAAATTAAGAGACACTCTTTTCCTTCACGACGTCATTTATATATAAATTTTACCAAATTTTGTTTAAAACTAAGGAGAATCTCCCTCATGCATAGCTCTGTCCTTAGCTGAATTTTGGCTTTCCTATTTAGACCCATTTGGTTATTTGTTCTCCATCAGATTTTGCACGTTTTGGTTGATGGACTTCCAAATGTTTTGATTTTATCTGCACTGATGAGACATAAGTTGTCGAAATGCGCATATGCAGAAAATAAATTGGCAGTAACTTAGGTATTTTGATATTTATATGAAATAATAGCACATAGATTATTAAAGCTGACTTTTATACATAGTTCTTTAAAATGGAAATAAATGTTTCCAGTTCTAATGATATATATTCATACTTTCTTGAGGTAAATGGTCAACTTCATTTCATTAAATTTGTATGTATCTTCTGTGTCGTCCTTGCATGACCACGAACATTTTTACAGTAAAGTTATGTCATTTGTATTATTCAAGCCTGCGTGCTCACGCAAATTAGTTCTAATTCGGTGATCACCAGGAAAATATTTTTTATGACACAAAGATCAAATACATTTAGGGAGGTCTAATTTTTAAAGAAAAATGTCATATTTTGATTGGATTTCCATTTTTGCTCCGTATATACTCGCCCATGATGAGTAAAGATAGGAAGTGGCATTTGATGTAAATGTCACCTGTACATGGTGTAGATCGGCACAATGGGATCAGAAACCGTCGCCTTGCGTCTGTTTGCCTCCCTCTGCGTCTGTCTGTATGAGTCTACACTTTTTACAATTATCCTCAACTACGCCGCCGTGCGCGGTCCCGGCTTATGAATAGGCCCGCAGCATCCTCTGAGCTTGGAGTATGAGTCTTCCTAACAGAGGACCCCGAGAGAATCCCGGAATATAAAAATAGGACCTAGTATCTCCGGCTTGCGGGGTGTGACCCCTCCTGAACGGAGGCTGACCCCGAGGGTCCCGGGATATAGAAACAGGACCCATTCCGTGGTTGTGCGGAATTAANAAGAAATGCCACGCTTCCTGCACGTTAAAGAACCCTTGTAGCAAGCTCTTTTTGGGGTGGTCCGTATGTGATCGGCTACAAGGCTAAATTCCCCGCCCTTGACGATTTCACCCTACTTTTCCAGTGGCAGTCAGAATTTCCCGTCCCATGGCCCTTTCCATAGAGTAGACGTTAAACAATATTCAATTAATCAATCAATCCTCAACTACCAATTCGCTCGGTACTTTTCAGCCAAACTTGAATGAATACTTCAGTTGATAATGTAGATGTTCGCCATGCATTTCGTTTTTCTTTAATCTTAATTTTTCCAATTTTTGTCTCGTCTGCAAAAGCCGCAGAAAGCGAGACTTAGGCGTGGAATGTATGACGACGATCGCCTCGGCGATGGCGTTAACTTTTACTAAAAGTGGGATATTTTGAAAACCTTTTGTTGTAGGAACATAATATTTGGTCCAGTAGAAATACTAATCAAGTTCTTCCTTACGGAAATAAAACCATATAACCTTGACCTTAATTGCACGGTCCACTGACCACGTTAATTTTTTTCTGATTAGATCCGTTTCTTAGTAACTAAAAGTGCTAGGTCAATGCTATTTAATATATAGCTGTCATATGGCTTTTGTTCGTGACCTAAATTTTACAGTCTAGTGACCACGTTAGGATTCTCTGATTAAGTCGATTTCTCAATAAATATAAGCGATAGGTCAATAATATTTAGTATGCAGGTTGGTCTTTGGTAGTACATACCAGTCTGGCATATGACTTTCATCCTTGATTTCAATTTCTCGTCTAGTCGCCACGTTGAGTCTTTCTGTTTAAGTCCATTTCTCAATAACTATGAGTGGTAGGTCAATAATATTTCATATGTCGGTTGGTCTTGGTAGTACATGTCAGTTTGGCAAATGACTTTTCGTTGACCTCAATTTCATGGTCTGGTGGTAATGGTGAGTTTCGCCATTTCTCAACAAATATTAGTGGTAGGTCGATAATATTTAGTATGTAAAGTGGTCATCGGTAGAACATATTAGACTGGCAGGTGACTTTTGTCCTGACCCCAATTTAATGGTCTAGTTAGCATGTTAAGTTTTCTCAGTATCTATTTGTGGTAGGTCAATGCTATTTTGTATGTGGGTTCTTTGGAAGTACATAATAGCTTATTAGATGGCTTTTACCAGTGACCTAAATGTCACAGTCTAGTGAGCATGTTCAGTTTTTCTGATTAGATCAGTTATTTTTTCACATTAATTAAGACACTAAGAAGGGACGGTGAGACATCTATTAGGGAGTCTTGTTTAGACTGTCTTTGGACTTTATAATTTATTGGATTGTAAGGGTATGCATCCATTATCCCCAACTCCTGCAAAACCCGTTATTTCTTTTGAACAACAGTTTAACATTAAAAAAAAACACATTCAAAGAACTTAGAAAGAAATCACTTTCAAGATTGTCTCTCTGTTAATATAAACAATACGAATAAGACGATGCTCACACGGGAAGGGTAGGTCAGATGATTTAAAAAAACAACCGAATCTATTCACGACTGGAAGATGTTCAATAGCTTAATCATGCGTTCATTTCTTTCGCTTGCATCTTGTAACTTCTTTTAAGTTTTTAAATGTGAGATATCAATCATGCAGTCGCCAAACAATTGGCTGAACATTAAGAACAATTTAAATTCGGACAAACCGTACTGCAGCACAGTTCGTTCTATGATTTTGAACTGGGTACAATTTAATCAAGTCATATGTTTCCTTTGATAGGTGATTCTTTTAGCTTGCTTTTCCAAAAGAGTCACTTAGTTTAATTATTTGTTGTCATTCTGTTTTTGTTAAAGTTTTTCATCTGAAAATTTCTCACCACAGTCAGGTGGGAACAAATATACATGACCCATAGTTCTTCGGCAAATCCAACAAAACTTGTAACATCAGGCTATGTTACTTCTTTTAAATCCCAAATGATATTAAACTAGTTATTGCTTGACCATATAGAAATCCGTTCCATCTCTAGAAACGGGTCCAAATATGATATTAGTTGTATTCAGACTTATCCCCTTTGTTACATTGAATATATATATATGCATATGTTTTGAAAAATACCGAAGCCACTTTAAATATACTTTCTGCATATGGCCAACTTATGTCTCTCTAGTGCAGATAAAGTCAAAATTTTTGAAATCTAGAAATCAAAAGATATATAAAATCTGAGAGAGAAACAATATTCAAAAAGATCTAAATTGAAAACCAAAACCAGTTTAGGACAGAGCTTTGAACGAGGGAGATACTCCTTAGTTTTAAACGAGTTTTTGTGTATTTATAGGTTTCCAAACAAAATCGGTCTTCGGGCCAGCACCGAAAAACAATACTACTGGGTTGGTGAATACACTCGGGGACTAACAGTCCGCCAGTAGAGACATCGTTTATATAGTTCCTTACGGCTGAAGAGCTGAAGCTGAAGAGACGATCGTTGCCTTATCAAGATCACAAAAAGAGACTACACAAACAATAACACTATAGAAGTGAACCCGCACTCCCAGAAATTTAAATAAAGACAAAGACAAATACAGAACTAGCAGTATGCAAACCCCTATCAACCCACCAGGAAAAATGAAAAAAAAGGAGGAAAAACATGAGAATTCCTGCCAGAGTAAGTGAAGTCCGGGTAACGCGTGACATCCATTAAGCTACTACATTGAGTCTGTCCTCTGAGAAGTCTGATTCGATATGACATCACAATAAGACTTCTTAACACTTAGCATTACACAAATGGATGTTGGTTAACTTTTCTTTATTACTGATATCTGTATCTGAAACGTCTATATTGTCGGTTGTCCAATTGCGACTCCTAGTCTTTCCACAAGGACAGATCAATATCTGGTAGATCGTCACAACGCATAATAGTACTACAAAAAAGACAAAGAAAAACTCATAATACCCTGTTGTTCCAGAGCGTACCATACACTGACTTGTATATTGTTCTCTTAAAAAAGGACCTCAAATATTCTACCTAATAATACCTCTAGCTTTTTTTCGGGTTTTTTTTTGTTTGTTTCACACTGCTAGATTCATAGCCTGGTGGTGTTCTTGTTAAATTTTTTGTATATTTGTTCTGTTTTGGCATATTGTCTCAAATTTTGATACATCTGAATTGCCATGTTTGTGTTTTTTTTATTTCAGAATTTTCGGCTATTCTGCCTTTTGCATCTACTAAGTATATATTCGTTTGCTGATGTAGCAGAACTGTAAATGATGAGATTGCATAATTTCCCTGGTCAAAATGTGTTTCCGTCGTGGTAGATATATAAAAAATGCGCTTGACGTAAATGTTGTTTGATTTTTTTGTCGGTTTCCTATTGAGGTAATGGTTCATTTTGGATACTTTTGCCTGGCATGAACAGGTACAGCAGTAACAAACCACATTTTATAAATCATCTTTACTTGCAGGGAGTATTTGATAATGCAAATAGTGTTGCATCATGGCCCTAACGCTGCCCTTGATCTGACGGATTTATTTTGTTATAAATAATTTATGCTAGAATGGGTCCATTGGTTAAGTTGGTATCCAATATATAGTGGAAATAATATGTAAAATAAAATGAATTTTTTCATTCAATATTAATGATTTAAAAATTTCAGAATCTCTGTGATAATTAATTAATATTTCTTTATAAACAATAAAAGGATATGGAGTAAATGCACAAATATAAGTTCATGGAAAAGTAAAGCGATAGATGTCTACTAAAATAATATTTCCATATAATGAAAGTGAAATGCATTATTTTGAATAAAAAACGGAAATAAAAATAGAATAAAAAATATAACAGGAAACACCTACAATGGCCAAAAAACATAGTCACATGCAACAAAGTAAGAAGGAACTGCACTAAAAACACTAAAAATACCCCCAAAAAAACGTAAACAACGATAGGAACTCGGGACAGCCGGACTTGGTACCGGCACTAGTAAAAGCTAGCGGTAAAGTTAAACCGGTTTATGGGTACCCAAACCTCCCTTTTCTCTGTCCTGTTTCCCTATAGTACAATAAACATACGAATAAAACCCAAAACAGATAGACTACTAACTCAATGACAACAATCTAGAAAAGGATTAAAGGGGGACAAAACGTAATTTTGAAAGATGGGTCAAGGAGTGCTCGCCGCAAAACATGAACTAATGTTCCACAAATTAAAAGAAAAACTGGATGGAACCCAAATGATTTTGTAATTTTGCTCATCAACATTTGATTTTCTGCGTTCGCAAGTCCGTTCATTTAAAAAGAAACATTGCAAGTCCGTGAACATAATTGAGAGGACAACATCGGATCAGTAGGTCTCATATCCACGATAATTCGAAAATATAACCCACTAAAACACGACGTTCGGGGAACATGAGGTGCCATTTTTTGTTTACGCTATATATTTTTGTTAAAATGCAACCAGAAATTTGAAAATTTAACGAGGATTACAGAGCTAATTGTACCCTTATTACAGTTTTAACAACAACAGTATGAGTCACTTACTTAGTCTTATTGGGTATTAAAAATACATTTCTCTGTACAGATGGGAGATCACTATTCCGGCAATATATCCTGGCAAATAATGCTCTTGTTTTAATGTTGTTCAATTGTTCTGAAAATAAAGAGTAAATAAACAGATTAAAACAAAAACAAAACAAAACCAATAATCCCGCTCATATTTATTAAATTGTGGATAACATATTATTGAAAAGTATTGAATTTATCCCTATTGAAAGACATAAATTGTTGAATTGTCATTGAAAGAAGTCAGTTTTGTTTTGACAACACCGAATAATGTAGACAGGGATTTTTTTAGTGGGGGGTTGTTATCGCGTTTAGGGTTCAATTTGTCGATTTAGTAGCTCGACCGACAGCTACGAATTAAAGTGAAATGAACTATATTTCGAACGGTTACGGAACCAAAACAGTATGAGGGTTCAACGGACTTTTTATTTCGGTGTGACGAATTAACTGTTCCTATAAGCACCTGATATTACCGGTTTTCAATGTTAAGTTAACACTTTACCCTTTATACTACTAATGATGTAATTGTTTATTTCTTTCACTTTTGTCTTTCGTTGTCATGTTCTCTCAATTACCGTGTCCATATATTTCGGATTCTTCCACCTTTTTATGCTCTTGCGACGACAAGGCGGGGCATATTGTTTTATTCTCGTCTGTCCGTCCGTCCGTAATTCCGTCCGTCCCATCTCTGATAAGCTGTTATTCCGAATAACTCCTCCCACAATATTCAAGCTACATTCTTCTTACTTTGCATAGTGATAAGGCATGGTTTGAAGATGTGCATAATTATTGTCATGGTATAGATTTTGCCAAAATTGTGATTTTGAGGGAGGGGTAGTTAAACTTGGCCATTTTATTGTAATTTGTGTTCTTTAACTGTTATCAGGGATTGGTAGGATTACTTTGAAATGTAATCGATTATATGGCATATTTTTCTGTAAACCATTAATAATCGATTACAGATGTATTTCGCATGTAATCCATTACAATCGATTACTTTAGGAGAAGTAATCAACTACATTTCTAACAACGCATAAAAAATAGAATAATTCACTGTAAAACACATCTCTATAAAGCGAAAACTTTGTCATATACAGGAATAAGAGTGTTAACAATTCTTTTCAATTGCAGATTTTCTAAAAGCTTTACAAAATTTTTGTAATTATATTAATTAAAGCACTGTCAATATCCTTTTGTTTTTGTTCATTCTTTACATATTTTATCATTTTTCTCGAAATAAAGTTGGCAAGATTTCGTTGTTTATTTTTTTTTTGCTTCTTGATCGCATGAATTTTTCATGGCAATACGTTTCCTTTAAAAAAAGTAAACATCTTATTTACAAAGAGAATTACATTTACATTTAAGGTCAAATATCAATCATTGGGTAAATTGTGTTTGTAATAAAAATGTAATTAAAATATGACAGGTGTGGAATAATGGCTAGGATTATATTGTAATTCAACTTATTAACAGTTTATTCTTTTATAGATATGCTATCTACAAATTTGATAAAGTTATCTTATATGTATTGAAATAATCAAGATGTTTCAAATTTATACGAACATTATATTTTACTGTTTTTGTATATTCTTTCTTTTCCTGTTAATATTTTCCAAAATTTTGAGTTGCTGTCTTTCAAACGTATTTTTTTTTTTTGCAATCTCAATTTTTGGCTTTCAAAAATTATCTTTATACATTTTTGTTTTCATAGATTTAAGTGATGACTATCTTAGAAATACAGACCTCTATGTTTCAGATTAAAATGTAAATGA
>MJUU01060497.1:65580-101350 GCA_002080025.1 Modiolus philippinarum
ACAGCGTCTCGACATCTTCTTTTTCTTTCTTTGCCCACTTCCTCGCATAGTCCTCAACTGCATCCATCAAAATTTTGAAATTGTACTTCCAGTTGATATGCTGGGGTTCACGGAATTTGGGACCTTTTGAAAAAACCTCTCTTAGTTTGATATTGTCTATAATATTTAGGTCACCGGTTATCACGTGTCCAGCCGGACTGTAATTGAAGGGGGAAGTGGAGCAAGCGCAATCAGGTGGTTTGGCTTTGAAGTCGTCAATTTTGAAGTCACGCAATACCCGTTTGTAATTGAAAATGGAAGTTGCAATGGGTTTAGTGTAGGAATACGAAATAAGTGGAACAGATTGATCTTTGAAGTAAGGTGGAATGTTAGATGTTACTGTTTTGCTATGTAGAATGTTAGCGAGATTTATGGATAACATATTATTGAAAAGTATTGAATTTATCCCTATTGAAAGACATAAATTGTTGAATTGTCATTGAAAGAAGTCAGTTTTGTTTTGACAACACCGAATAATGTAGACAGGGATTTTTTTAGGGGGTGTTATCGCGTTTAGGGTTCAATTTGTCGATTTAGTAGCTCGACCGACAGCTACGAATTAAAGTGAAATGAACTATATTTCGAACGGTTACGGAACCAAAACAGTATGAGGGTTCAACGGACTTTTTATTTCAGTGTGACGAATTAAGGATGTAGTAAGGTGAGGTTTTTGCAATTTGTTAAAGTCATTCGGATTTCTCTGATTTTATCCATTATTACTATGTAAAATATTTTGCTCCATTACACCCAATTTTCTAGTCATCAAAGTCTTCAGAAGCTCATTTTCAGTCAGTAAGCAAGATTTTATTAGATTGTAGATTTTCCTTCCATGTGAAACAAATCGATATTGCGTCCATGCTATACTAAGGTAAAAGTCCAAGAGAGCCTTTCCCGCCATTTTTTAAAATGTGAAATATCTTGAAAACAAGGCCCATAACCTATCAATATTTTTAGCTTATTTTATTCATTTGACAATGCTCTTTCCATTTAAGGGATCAATTTAAAATCGTAGATTTATAAAATTTCACCTTACTACATCCTTAACTGTTCCTATAAGCACCTGATATTACCGGTTTTCAATGTTAAGTTAACACTTTACCCTTTACACTACTAATGATGTAATTGTTTATTTCTTTCACTTTTGTCTTTCGTTGTCATGTTTTCTCAATTACCGTGTCCATATATTTCGGATTCTTCCACCTTTTTATGCTCTTGCGACGACAAGGCGGGGCATATTGTTTTATTCTCGTCTGTCCGTCCGTCCGTAATTCCGTCCGTCCCATCTCTGATAAGCTGTTATTCCGAATAACTCCTCCCACAATATTCAAGCTACATTCTTCTTACTTTGCATAGTGATAAGGCATGGTTTGAAGATGTGCATAATTATTGTCATGGTATAGATTTTGCCAAAAATTGTGATTTTGAGGGAGGGGTAGTTAAACTTGACCATTTTATTGTAATTTGTGTTCTTTAACTGTTATCAGGGATTGGTATGATTACTTTGAAATGTAATCGATTACATGGCATATTTTTCTGTAATCCATCAATAATCGATTACATATGTATTCGCATGTAATCCATTACAATCGATTACTTTAGGAGAAGTAATCAACAATTATATTCAATTACATTTCTAACAAGGCATAAAAAATAGAATAATTCATTGTAAAACACATCTCTATAAAGCGAAAACTTTGTCATATGCAGTGTCATATGCAGTGTTAACAATTCTTTTCAATTGCAGATTTTCTAAAAGCTTTACAAAATTTTTGTAATTAAATTAATTAAAGCACTGTCAATATCCTTTTGTTTTTGTTCATTCTTTACATATTTTATCATTTTTCTCGAAATAAACTGGGCAAGATTTCGTTGTTTATTTATTTTTTTTTTGCTTCTTGATCGCATGAATTTTTCATGGCAATACGTTTCCTTTAAAAAAAAGTAAACATCTTATTTACAAAGAGAATTACATTTACATTTAAGGTCAAATATCAATCATTGGGTAAATTGTGCTTGTAATAAAAATGTAATTAAAATATGACAGGTGTGGAATAATGGCTAGGATTATATTGTAATTCAACTAATTAACAGTTTATTCTTTTATAGATATGCTATCTACAAATTTGATAAAGTTATCTTATATGTATTGAAATAATCAAGATGTTTCAATTTTATACGAACATTATATTTTACTGTTTTTGTATATTCTTTCTTTTCCTGTTAATATTTTCCAAAATTTTGAGTTGCTGTCTTTCATACGTATATTTTTTTTTTGCAATCTCAATTTTTGGCTTTCAAAAATTATCTTTATACATTTTTGTTTTCATAGATTTAAGTGATGACTATCTTAGAAATACAGACCTCTATGTTTCAGATTAAAATGTAAATGAGATGTAATTGAAAAATAGTCGAGAATTACATTGGTTTTCAGCAGCTGTAATCGATTAAATTACGATTGCATGTAATTGAAACTTATATCGATTACAGATTACTTTCGATTACTCAATATTATGTAATTGGTTATATCAATAGGCTGTGTGAGATTCCTGGTAAAAAGTTAAACTACTTTTCTGGCCTTCTGTATATGAGGTGTAATATGAGTGCCCTGTGATCGTTTATATTTTGTAATGTGTATTGTTTCCTTTGTCGGGCAACGGATGACAGTGCTTGTAAGAGTGCTTTGAACGATATTTTACGCTTGTTGACGACCCTGCATCCTTGATTAAGTGGATACATGGAAGTGGCGTGGTTCAACATTTAGCGAGTGAGTTCCGCTAAAACCGGTGGTAAGGACCGTCCTAGACTTATTATGAGGTAGGAGTGTTTGCTGTTTGTTGAATGCCTCATGGTGACCTCAAGATGAAGAACAACAATTAAAGCGTTACTCCATTTGCTTAATCTTACCATGTATTTATAGGGATTTTGTCCCATATTCATTTACTCAATATCCCTTTATTTGTTCATTTGAGTTTGTCTCTCGTGCAGTGTGGAGTCCATAAAAAGATTCTCCGTACTGGAGGTGTGTTCTCTTTATTTTGTCAGTTATGGTGAACTTGTTCATGAGAGATGCACTATCAAAATTCTACATTTGGTTCTCGTTTTGTAAAAATTAAACTACTTTTCTAGCCTTCTGTTCATGTATTGCCTACATCTCCCGATTTAACTTGCCAAGATTTCTTACAATCAACTCGATGAGTAGCCTGCAATCGTTTATATGTTGTATTGTCTATTGGTTCCTTTGTCGGGCAACGGATGACAGTGTTTGTAAGAGTACTTTGCCCGATATTTTATGCTTGTTGACAACCCCGTATCCATTATAAAGTGGATAGATGGATGTGGCGTGGTTCAACATTTAGCAAGTTAAGTCCACTCAAACAGGTGCTAGGGGGAGGTCTTGGACTTACTCTGAGGTAGGAGTGTTTGCTCTTAGTTACAGGTCTCATGGTGACTTCAAGAACATCAATTAAAGCGTTATCCCATTTGCTAAATCTTATATATTTAAAGGGATTTTCCTATGTACATTTACTCCATATCCCTTTATTATACTCTCGCTCCGAAGGAGGGTATACTGTTTTACATCTTGTCCTTCCGTCAGTCTGTAATCCCGTCCGTCCGTCCATCACGCATACTTTTGTCACATTTTTCTCAGCAACCACACTTTACAACCACTTGATATCTAGTATGGTGCATAAGTATGGGTCCTTTGCTGCGCCTTCCCTTTTCAGTCATATCGAATCAACGCTTCCTGTTTACAGACTCTGAGCCTTTTTTACTTTTATTTTCAAATTTGTTACTTTTTCGACGCATTTTACTCATCAGCTACACATGACAGTAACTTAATATTTGACATGGAGCTTCAGTTTAGAGTACTTTACGGCATTTCCCTTTTTTAGCTATACAAGTTTTTGTTTACTGATTTGGTGATATTTTTTACTTTCATTATTGAAAGTTTGACTTTTTCGTCACATTTTTCTCGGCAACTACACATCTTTTTGATATTTGGCATGCAGCTTCAGTATTGTTTAGTTTATTGTGTCTCCCACTTTTTGCAATATTCCTGTGCTACTTCCTATTTACCGACTTCATGCATTTTTTACCTAAATTCTCAAAATGCGACCTTTTTCACCTACTTTTCCCCGCAACCACATATCAAAGCCATTTGATATTTAGCATGAAGCTTCAGAATGGGGTATTGTACTGCGTCTCCCTTTTTCAGCCATATTGAAATACTATTTCATGTTTACTGACTAACTGCATTTCATCTTTATGTCCCTCATCCTTCTCTATTTGTGATTTTTTTTTCTCTGAAACTGTATGAATGCTTGTATTGTGTTTACACATGAACTATGTTCACACCTGTATTGTGTCCACACCCAATTAATTTTGCACTTATCACATTGATTCAGGGTTCAATGAGCTTAAGTATAACTTGCTGCCATTCGGCGACAGCTCTTGTTTGTACATGTAAATTTAAGTTCTTGAACTTTGTTTATCAAGTGCTCAGAAATTAGATGTCCGTGTTTTATATCCAACTTCGTATTATATGTGTCTTACAAACACAAATAAGAGTAGCTAAATTTTATCCGAAACTTGAAAGTAAAGACATCAACAAAAACTTGAATAATGGGAGTTGGGGCATTTACTTTCTCCGATTTGCTTTTGTATTCATTTGCTGATATTGTTGATATAGCTTTTGCTTTTGAATCTATTCCGATTTCTTCTTGTAATTACGATCCCTGCTTTTGAAAGATTCACATGTTTTGGTATGGAGACACACATGTTCGTGTAGATCAGTGTTTTTTTTTTATTAATTTTTATTATACTAATCAACAAAAGAAACGATACACGGATTTACTCATAAATAATATTTCACTTTTCGTCATAGCACAATAACTCGAACATAAAATGCATTCTTTCTTATGTAAGAAGTAGCATTATGTCCAAAACTGTCGCTTACAATTACTTAACCATATACGGTCATGGTCAAAGTCATTATCTAGAATTTCTCTTTCCGGATGCCAACTTTGAGTATGATCATATGTAGCACTAATTGTCATATTTTCGCACCGACTTACCTTTAAATTTGTTGCTATGTCGCCACTTGTTCCTTTGGCGGGTTTTCATATTCAATTCACGTTGACGTAAGTGTAAAACACGTTTTTGCTGTCTTGACGTTTCGACGTCTCACGGGATCTGTCCCTACGTCCTACATTATTTGGTAAGCATGTTTGCCTTAAGGAGGCTCACTCCTGATGTTGTTTATATCAAGGATTTCTTGAAACCTATTTTAATTTACTAAGTATTGTACACTAAATAAAATGGTAAAAAGAAATACATAGGTCCGTGTGCTTTTTACCGTCATTAAAAAAATTGGCGGGAAATGGATTCCTCTGGATTTTCCCTAAATTTAACATTATGATTATTTTTTGTCTAAAAGCGAAGAAGTTATATCAAAAATTTTATGAAAACTTGTCAGGTATCTTAATTTGACCCATAAAACATATTCATGAAATAAAAAGTGGGGGTCCGTGTGCAAAATTCGTTAAGCCATTGAACTGGACAAAACCAGAGGAGTTCCGAAATCTGACACAAATTCAAAAATCTGACGAGTGAGCCTCCTTAAATGAATCATTAGGCTTAAGATTGTTATTCTTAAAAAAATGATTTGTGAAGGCCAAAGTTACTCTGAACGTTCATATTCACGTAGATTTGAAATTGAGCAGGCATCGAAAGGAGACGTTGTTTGCCTTTTTTTAAGATGACAGATTGTTCACAACAGTGTCTTAATTATTGACATTAAACAGGTTTTAAGTTTTTAACGGAGAACGCGACTATCGGGCAAAAAATTAACATTCCGGTTTTACATCCGTTTCGACATTTATTTCAAAATGGAATAAACAAATGCTTTTTGACATGAAATACACTTAAATAGAAACTTTCCATAGCTAAATACAAAAATATTTTCAAAATGAACTGTTTATCGTTTCTCTTGTTGAGTAGTATATTATGTTTTTTCTGTTTCGGTTGTGCAGTTATGCGTGTAATGTATTATCTCTGATATTATACAATTATAGCCTATTGATGAGGTCAATGCTGAAATTTAATGACATGAGAAATGGATATTGACCGAGGACGAAGTCCGAGTGTCAATATATATATTTTTTTTCATGTCAATAAATGTCGGCATTGACCGAATTCAATAGGCTACAATCGTTTTATTTTTTCCATGTTTTCCAAATGTTATTTTTATAGCTTTTATATATAAATGAATTGCCTCACAAATTGTAAAATAACGACATGAATCTAACAACCATGCATAAAATTCTAATTAGTGGAACTAGAAATTGACACATCCTTTCTTATACAACCTAAAAACAGCAGATCAATATTTCAAAATAAAGTTTTTGCCAACAGTGTTCCTTATTTTTGTATTGTTTGCTTTTATTCAATTGAGAGTTTTTTAACTGAAATTACGTGGGATCAAATAAATATATACTAGAAAAACAAATCATATGTAAGAAAACATTATTTTTAATCATTTAATTTTAAATACCCATCTTAATTCGGCTTTTACCCCTTGTATTTAAATTGATTGTTAAACTGGCTGATCTATTTTTAGCACGAAGTCAATACGTAAAGTCAATTCCACGTTTTATTGACAACACTTAAAAATATACATAATCATGTGACCACCTTTTAACAAATCACAGCACTCTAAAATATATGAAAATAATAATAAGAAATATAACTCTGTAAGAAATAACTTATCTTTACTTTGAAGTACCGAATACAGTTTAACCCAGCAATTCTCTCAAACTTTGTATTGAGTTAATGCTTTACTATTAATAACATTTTAAACTACATTGTATATGCATTAATATCAAAATTGCTTTCACAGAAACAGTAGGCTAGTATTGATACACCTAAAAATATATCGTTGATAATTGAATCTTGTATATGGGATTTAGGGATATGTACTATTTGCCTTTTTTTATTTTAGGGATTAGGGATATAGATTATTTATGGAATACAAACGATTCAAGTAATATTTGTTAAAAAGATGTCTATTTTAGGGATACTGAACAAACTTTCGAGGATGTGGATTATTTGCTTCATAATTTTGGGGGTATTTGCACATATATTTTTAGGGATATAGATTATTAATATACCCCTAAACAAGGCTCATTATTCGAGAATGTTCAGAATGAATAGAAAGGTCAAGTTCTGATGTCCTCAAACCTGATTAAGAGTGCTGAGCTAATATCACTATAATGTTTAAAAAGCAGAAATTGAAAGAAACAGTTGTCTTTATTTCAAATACACATAAAAAGATCATACGAAAATATATAGCGCATAGATTGAAATGTCCAGGTCTGATGTCGTTAAAGCTACAATATGACAATTACAACACAAATAAAACAAACGCGGCTTCATCATTGAGATTCAACAATATATTTTTCCCGCTCGTAGTAAAAAGCCTAATATCACAAAAAGACGAAATTCGATGAGATTCTTTATCTTATCATTACCGGCACAAGAAATTATGAATCTAACACGGGTGGGTGTGCGACAAGGAAATCTCACACACCCAAGGGCAAGATTAAGGTCGCACACATACCCGTGTTTGATTTGTTTTCTCACCCTGCCAACACAAACGGGCAGTTGCTCAATTTGACATTGGACATCATGTTTTGTACTATCAAACATAACGTTGTATTTCCGTTCACACTAAATAATTAAAACATATTACATTACACAGTTATTTACTTGGCTCACTCCGGCTTTTCATTTGTGTTTACTTATACACTGAAATCGTTGATCTGAAATATGAGCTTCCTGACTTTTGTTTACTTACGGGAGTTACGTCCCCTTTTTATGACGCATAAGATTCGAGCGGGATTTTTGAATGTTGAGTATTACGTTCTTTTCAGAATTATATGGCACATAAAATAGGTGTCAAAAGTTAAAGACAAAGTTTATAAGTCGACGTTGTTGAAAAATTTGCTTATCTAAAAAGAAAAAAAGCAAGAAGACAAGTGCAATTTGAATGTCAAGCGGGCACAAAAACCGCGGGAAAAAGATCGTGAAGGTGTTTTCACCCAGGCGGGTGGGTGAGACGGAAAAATCTCACCCAGGCAATGGCTACATTGAAAGCACTACAGGTAGGGTGAGAAATTAAGAATCTAACACCAAGGGAAGTGCGAGACAGGAGAATCTCAGACACCCAAGGGTAAGATTTCTAGTCTCGGACGAAGCTTGCTGAGTCCGAGATGATTGAAATCTTACCCGAGGGTGTCTGAGATTCTCCTGTGTCGCACTTCCACTGTTGTTTGATTTTATTTCTCACTGTATTTACCCTAAAATATACTAAAATCCACACAAAAATGTCGCCCCCTTTTTGCCTGTTTACACAAGGAGTTACGTCCCGTTTTGCAACGTCATAAAATCAGGAATGTATACTCGAGCGCGCCATATTTTAAAAGACGATTTTCTCGTATTTTCCTGTGAAATTTTACTTCAGATGATATAAAAATTTTATAATAAGTAGATTAAATGCACTTTTGACCACTAATGAGGATAGATGTAGACTTAATGTGACGTTAATGTGCAAAAACGATATTTGCCGGTAAACTGCACGTGAGTTTTTTGTCTTGCACTAGTGTAAGACAAGGAAATCTCACACCGCTGAAGTGAGAAAAGCCCCACCTGTGACATTAGCAAAGTTACCGACCAAATCTTTTGTTCCTGTCAGAAGTATCGATTTTTTTAATAAGTTTTGAATGGAGATTTGCAATGATATTCGGGAGATACGGCAATTTGCAGAACAAAAATATTTATTATCGGTAATTTGTAGAAATAGCTGATGATGCTGGTGCCGCCGAACTGGACATTATCAATAAGTTATCGGGTCATTTTAAAGACTTCACTTGCGTATTGATATGGCTTAGTACTACTTGACGTATTCATACGCGTCATACGTTGAATGGAGAAAAAATATTATTTATCACAAAAATGCATGGGTGTTCCGCCGAACACAAGTTGTTATATAATGACAAAGTCAAAAGATAATCAGAAAAAAAATCAACATTAATGAAAACTAAAATGCATGGCTACATCTACTATATACATTGAAGCATTCTGCAAGTTTGGTTGGGAAGTACCAAGCGGTCTAGGAGGAGTTATTTATAATAAAGGTATACACTAAGACTCCAATAAGCTAAAATGACAGACTCCAAAGATAGGTAGAAAATATGTTAAAATAAAAATAAATGAAAAACTTAATGCATGGTGCACATCTGCAATATATATTGAAGCATTCCTGGATGTTTGGTAGCAAAGTACCAAGCGGTCTAGGAGGAGTTGCGGATAATGGAGGTATACCCTATGACACCAATAAGCTAAAATAACAAAGTCCAAAGATAGGTAGAAAATCTGTTACAATAGAAATTAATAGAAAACTAAATGCATGGTGCTTATCTGCAATATATATTGAAGCATTCCTAGAAGTTTGGTAGCAAAGGACCAAGCGGTCTAGGAGGAGTTGCAGATAATGGAGGTATACCCTATGACGCCAATAAGTAAAATGACAAAGTCCAAATATATCTAGAAAATCTGAAAAAAATCAGAATTAATCAAAAACTAAATGCATGGTGCACATCTACAATATATATTGAAGCATTCTTGCAAGTTTGGTTGGAAAGTACCAAGCAGTCTAGGAGGAGTTACGGATAATGGAGGTTTACCCTATGACTCAAATTAGCTAAAATGACAAAGTCCAAAAATAGCTTCAAAATCTGGAAAACATCAATAAAGAAAATTTAAATGCATGGTGCACACCTACAATATATACTAAAACATTCCTACAAGTTTGGTTAGAAAGTACCCAGCGGTTAAGGAGGGATACGGATAATGGAGGTTTACCATATGACTCCAATAAGCTAAAATGACAAAGTCCAAAAATAGCTAGAAAATCTGAAAAATTAAAATTAATCAAAAACTAAATACATGGTACACATCTACAATATATATTGAAAAATAGAATAAAAAAGATAACAGGAAACACCTACAATGGCCGAAAAACATAGCCACATGCCACAAAGTAAATAGGAACTGCACAAGAAAAAAACCCACAATAAAAATGCAAAAGATAAACGTAAATAACGATAGGTACGCGGGACAGCCGGACTTGGTACCGGCACTAGCAAAAGCCAGCGGTAGGGTTAAACCAGTTTATGGGTACCCAAACCTCCCCTTTCTCTGTCCCGTTTCCCTATAGTATAATAAACATACGAATAAAACCCATACAGGTAGACTACTAACTCCATGACCACAATCTAGAAAAGAAAAATTGGGGAACAAAACGTAATTTTGAAAGATGGGTCAAGGAGTGCTCGCCGCTTAACTACCGGCTAGCTCAAGGAACCTAGTCTGCTGGTAAAACACTGTCGCACTACGGAAGAAAAATCAAATTCAAAACTCCCAATGGGTTTGGTAAAGAATCATCATGTATTTCAGTAGACATCGGCAGTATCAGTGAGAGGCCAGTATGTGTGTAAAATCCTCAGGTCACTGGATCCCAAAGCTAATTTAACGGACACGTGTAGAATATCCTGTCGATATACCCTATTGCGTAAGGAATGTAAGTTACGTCCCAGTTTTTCTGGATTTTTAATCAGTTTCTGGCATTTTTTAACAACATTACCGTAAAATGCCCTTAGTAATAAGCTGTTTTCGAGTGACATTATTATACAGTTATTTAATGGGTATGAAGGCAACAGACCATAATATTTGTCCCGAGGTACTGGGAACCACAAAAGTGCTCTATTGCCCGAGGCCAACAGCCGAGGGCAGTAGAACACTTGTGTGGTTCCAAATACCAAGGGACAAATGTTATGGTCTGTTGCCTGCATACCCATTAAATAACTGTTTTATTACCTTATTCATATATTTTTAGAATAAAAAAAATGTATGAAAGGGAAATAAAAGTACCTCAGAACAACTTTCTGGCTGTTAACTTATCAAGAAGAAGTAGCAAGATTCAATGTAACACATAAATGACTTATCAAAGGTAATGAAAGTGCATTTGTCAAACCGAATTAATAATATACCGTCCATTATGGTAACATCGATTTTAATTTTTACTGTGAATATTATTTTTGTCATACATCTATAACATATAAAGGGACGACCGTTTGATTTTAAGGGGAAGCTTTGGCGATTTTGCCTGGTAAATTTACTTATTTATGTGAGTCTCGCATAAATTATTTATTTTCACATCAAATTATTTATTTGTATCTTCAATAAAAATTTTATTCTTCAGATCAAAATTAATTTATTTAATTTCCTGACGAGTAGGATTAAAATATCTATTTTCACTGGCACAAAATTAAATAATTTATTTACAAATTGCCCATGCCCCCTCTGAAAATCAAATGGTTATCCCCTAATGACCGGGACGAAGTTGCAGATTCCATTAGAACATTCAAATGTAAGACACTAGACTTCAACGGGCAATATACATCATCGGTCAATAGACTTCATCGGGCAATAGATCTCAGCGGTCAATAGACGTCATCGGTCAATAGACCTCGACGGTCAATAGACCTCGACGGTCAATAGACTTCATCGGGCAATAGACACCCATGGACATAAAAATACCAAATTATATACGAAAATATTTAATAGAATGTATAATGTATACGTATAAGGTAATAAATTTAGATATCAAATGTTCATATCTTCGATAAAACTTTTTAAATGTATTTAAGAATTTATGAAATCTGTAACCTTGCTGCAAAAGTTTTGAAGTGATAGTAAGGTTACGTTCATTGAAGTCGTCAAGAGTAGAACAAACGCGTGCGAAATGTACCAGTTGAGAAATATAAACTCCGTAGGATGGGACTAGAGGAACGTCGCCGTCAAGAAAAGGGAAATTAGTAATACTGAAATCAAAATCATCCTTTTTATCGTAAATTTTATTTTTTATTTTACCAGAGTCAACGATGATAGTTAGATCCAGAAAAGGGCAATTTTGAGAATCATTATAAGCTTTATTAAGTTTCAGTTGTTGTGGGTAAATGATGTCGACATAATCTAAAAACTGGGGATTGTCAAAAGTAATGATATCGTCAATATACCTGCTGTTATCATTGGAAACAGAAATACGTTGATCACTGTTTTGTATGGTCCCATTATGTAATTTTTTCATGAAGTCACGTTCATAACAGAAAAGAAAAAGATCTGCAATGAGAGGTGCACAATTTGTAACCATGGGAATTCCAATGACCTGTTGATAAACAATATTGCCAAAACGAACAAAAATGTTGTCAAGCAAAAGATTAAGTGCTTTAATCGTATCATCACACGTCCAGGAGGAATGATTGTTGTAAGTAATATTAAAAAAAGAATCCTTGCTTCTTGTTACAACAATTAAACTGCAGTCCAGAAAATTTAAAAGACCATTTAATCAATTGTCCCAATTTAGATTTAATCAGATTATGTGGAAGCGCTGTATAAAGTGTAGAAAAATCATAACTGCATTCATGCAAGTTTGGTTGGAAAGCACCAAGCAGACTACGAGGATTTGTGGATAATGGAGGTCTACCATATGACTCAAGTTAGCTAAAATGACAAGTCCAAAAATAGTTTCAGAATCTGGAAAAACATCAATAAAGAAAATTTGAATGCATGGTGCACATCTACAATATATACTGAAGCATTCCTGCAAATTTCGTTGGAAAGTACCCAGCGGTTTAGGAGGAGATGCAGATAATGGTAAAAAATTTTGGACCATGCAGACAGACAGACGGACAGACTGACAGACTGACAGACAGACGGACGGACACAAGACGACGGATAGTGATCCCTATGTGTCGATCCTGCAGTAGGTGCAGGCGACACAATAAAAATGTCTATGAATCATGCTAGAAAATAGATTTCAAATTATACCAATTTATATTACAGTTCTAATAATCCTTTTGTGAAGCAAAAGTAAGTCATGTTAAGCAGGCCATGTTCACCCTTCCGGAGCACATAATGATACTACTGTTTTGTTATAGGATAACACTGCTAGTGCTTTATTTTTTGTGGCTTTTATATTGTGTTCTGTTTGTTTCGTCTTCATCATTTACGTTCTGTGTCTGTATGTAATTATTACATTGCCATGTATTCTGGATGTATGATTTTGGCTCTTGCTTTGGTATTCAAATTACCGATAAAAGAAATTTAGGACATTTTGTCTCTGATACGGACTTTATCAAACTTATTCACGGCTCCGTGCACCCAGCTCACACTTAATGCTTTACTTAATGGCCGTAATTAATTCCGCATTAAAACATTCCACATTTATAAAGATACTCACCTAAAGTAAATGCAAAATCTGGATTATCGGACTCGTACCAAAATCTGTCGCCAAACTTCAAGAAGTGAAACTGTCTAGCGATAATACAGGCGAATGTTGGACCCACTCGTCCATCTGAACCCCTTTCTGTCAGACCCCCAACAAACAAATCCACATCATCCACATATCTGTAAACAATATGAATACAATAAAAGCGATAGAACTGATAGAAGAACTGTGACGATTTATATTGAAAAAAATCCACTAAAAGGTTACAATAAACTAAAAACTCCTCCGCATTTACAGCACTCGTTGAACACAAGAAATAATGGAGTGGTGAAGTCCTAACTTATCTGTAATTAGTTGTTTGATCTGGTTCATATTTTTGCATAATAGGCATACCAATTGTGTGTCATAATATAGCACGCTAATTGCTGACAAAAAAATTGTAACACACATTTGCTTTTCTTAGACACAAGCAAACAAAACGTTACTGTTGTTGGCAATGGGAAATTATTTGGTTTATTGTATTCTAAACAGTTGCTTCAGTGAAACAAAATCTACTTTTTGTTCCCTTGAAATTTAATTTGGCTTTTAAACTTTAAAATGATCTTACAGACACAGTTTCATTGACCTTTGTAAAGATTCATTCAAATGAATGAACGACTGGATTTCACCAAATCTCGAACAATATTATATAAAACGTAAGAGGAATGTTAATGAGCGATATGCACTCAGCGTGTTACTGTTTTTAGTTTGAATGAAAATAATATGTTCCTAAGTTGACATTAAGCATGAGTGTTTATAAATTCTTGAAAGTAAGAAAAAAAGTAAGAATGGCTACTATGGTTTCGAACTTTTCTTTCCTTCAATATAAACGTTTTAAAATCTTTATATTTAATGACTACTAACTCATATTTTGTTTAAGAAAAAAAATATTAAGACCGAGAAGTATCCTCCTCATTCGTGATTAGTAGCTCTGTCCTTTACTGATTTTGGATTCTCTGTTTAAACCTATTTGCTCCATCTCAGATTTTTAACATTTCGGATTATGGATCGCCAAATGTTTTGATTTGATCTGCACTTACGAGACATAAGTTGTCAAAATGGCCATATGCACAAACTAAATTCATAGTACATTTGTATTTTGTTATAAATAAATTGCTATATATATTAACTTTAATGTAGATTTTTTTGCAAGTCATAGTTCATGAGATACACACGCTGCAATAAATATTTCTTAAAATATCATACCTGTATATATTTGCAAGAGTCCTACCAAACTTGCCAAAATCAGCAAAGCTTGTAAATTTACCCAAGCCACAAAACTCTCGCCATTTATTGTATCCTGGAACGCCATGATCCCTGCCTCTCTGTATGTTCCGGGAGATAAGGTCATCCCCAGGAGGGGCTGTTTTGAAGAACAACTTATTACGAATTCCGGTTATGACATAACTGCAATGAAAATATATATCGAAATGGTCGAAAATGAATGAATAGTACATATACATAACAAAGGATATGATATAAGGGGATGATTTGGCCCTAAATTTCGATGATTTTTAAGTTGAATATTTTCTTTTATGTTCGTTTGAAAGTTTAAATACCTATTAAGGAAAAATACAAAATTTAGAATCGATGACGTCACAATAGGTACAGTTTTGACGTCATGTTAAAGTTACTTTGAACGTTTTCATAGAAATACAAGGAATTTCGAATATTTTTAGAAGTTTTCCTTATCGGAAATATGTAGCACATTCAAGAACTAACTATATATTTTACCAACTTACAAATGCATCAGACCTCCCATTTCATTATTTTTGTTTTTGCCTGTGCTCTATTTTTTCTCTCAAGAACAAGTAGTCAAAATTAGTCAAATTTGTCATTTTTAGACAAAATGTGCAATTTGTCTTATATTCTACACTCAAAAACTCTGTAATCGTACATCAATACTTGAGTCATCTTCCTGTTAACTGTAAACCAATATCCAAAGAACATTTCAACAAGAAATAATGTGTTTAATGTGTTTAAGCAAACTTTTTTTATGAGGCCACATCAAACATTTACCGCACCTAGTCCTTTATCAACAAAGCATTTATTTCTGTTCCACCTCTGAGCATTAAACGTTCCTCCAAAAGTCAATTCCGGAACCTTCTGGTTATTAGAATGGTGGGTCAAAGAGGTCAAACGGGATAAAATTGGCGTCCCTGTATATGCGGACAAAGGGAATAGATTATTATTCTATCAACATATGAAAGGTGTTCATGATTTGATAATTATGGCACGTGAAAGCCACAAAAATGAGATAATAAAGCATTATCACAGGTAATGCAATATTATCTGAATTTTTTTAGGTCCCTATGAATTACAGAGATAAAACATTTTTAAATTTGTTGTTGATACGATTAATTATTTTGGGTGATTTCAATAAACAATTACTCTATCCACACTCACATGTATATTTCATAGAATATACATTCATGTAGCGATCACAGGTAAGTGGATGTCGAGACAGGTAATATAGAAGATGAAATATTGTGATATTGTAAATTTTGATCGATTTACAATACTTTATTCCAACAAACTTATTTTACAAAGACAAAAATGGCAAACAGATCAATCTAAAAAAAAATTTTAAAAATTTAAAAAAATAAAAAAATAAAAGAGAGAAAAAAGAATAGAAAAGAAGTTTTGTTACAATTTCAAAATACTCTAGGATCATAATTACATAATTACATATTTTTTTCAGAATGGATAACATAAAAAAAGAAAGATTGAATTTGAAAAGTTATTGAAATTTATCTTTTTACATCTGATTGGATGAGACATAAACCAGATAATACAGTTTCAACACAGATATTACGTCTTATTGATTGATATTAGAAAACAGATGATACATTTACTGGCGCGCCAAAACCACAAAAATGTAGATAAAACTGTGTTAATAGGTAATGCTATGCTATCTTCAGATAAAACATCAGTACCACATAAATCAATAGAGACCTATGTATAAAATATCTTTATGTACTTATCAGGAGGTAATGAGGAAACCTGAATATATATGTCTGATATGGTGGGCCGAAACCACAAAAATTCAGATAATATAGCATTGCCTATATGATGATGCTATATTATCTCATCTGTGTGGCTTTGGCGCGTCATAGATAATAGCTGAACATGTCAAAAATTAACATTTTGCCCCAGTCGGGTCATTTCAAACCAATTTATTTTAGGCCAAGAAAATAAATATGAAAATGTATTGATTATGCTCGACTGACATTGAACACCAGTTTCCAGTAGAATTTGGGGTAAGATGTAGACAAATACTGAAAAACTCGAAATTAGAATATCGTCTTTCATTACTGTAATTGCAGTAATAATAATGGCAATGTTCCAGACCATACGCGTATTTGGACCGTACGCCCATACGCGTGCGGTAGGACCGTATGAGTATACGTGTACGGTCCGCTACGACGGGCTGGACCATACGCATATACTGTGAAAGTACTATTGTTCGTGGGGTTCCAATTTTCGTGGATTTCGTGGTTCCCTTAAACCACGAAATTCAGATCCCAACGAAATGTCTTTTTTGCATAGAGTTTAATGTGTAAAATTCAAAACCACGAATTTAAGTGCCCACGAAATAGTTATATTTATCAAAACCACGAAAATTGATGTCCACGAATAAAAGTACTTCCACAGTATTCCGACCATATGAGTACAAAGAAAAAGACAATACATTCATTGTTATTCAAACAAAGGAGTCAGTTACAGTCAAAACTAATATCACTAACCACCATTGAAAACGGTATAAATTATTAGGTCTTTATAATAAATTACTAATATAACTCAAATGAAATTATAGAAGCAGTGATTTGAAAAAAATATTTTCACATTTTCACACAAATTATAATAGTAATACATATACTAGTACTTCATTTTTACATTGAGAAGTTTTGTTCGTGAATTGGGGATATTCCTTTTTCGAACAATGTGTAATATCTTTTTGTAGACGGCAAAAAGAGCTTTTTGAGCATATGAAAAAGAAAGGAAATGGGGTAAATGTCAAGGAGACAACATCCCATATCCAGGTTAAAACGACCCAAAACAAAACATCTAGGGGTTACCATATGGTCTTCAACACAGTGAGGATCCTCACACCATATAGTAAGCCCTAAATATATTTTCAACCAACATTCCATTTATTTTTACGAAACACTGTTTTTTTTTATTCTTTTATTTCAAATAACGTTCAATTAATAAGTCAATTTTATAAAAGCGTCTCCAAATTACAGTGAAGTAAATTCTTATTTTTCTCTTATATTTTCTTTAAAATAACGATTTTTAGAAAATCTTATTTGTTTCTTAAAATAGGAGCTTAATTCATTACATAATATTGTAAACGTTTTTTTAAAATTTATTGATATACAAACTGTATTACCAAACTGTATTATCCAAGAACACGCAAGACTTTGAAATAGCCAGACAGTACGCGTACGGTCGGACCATACGCGTACGGTCCGACCGTATGGGTATTTCGAAAAAATACTCGTATGATCCGGGCCGTACGCGTACGGTCCAAATACGCGTATGGTCTGGGACAGCAACAACGGTAAACACTAGATAGGGCTAATGTTGGAACTGCTATTAGGGGACTGGAAGTATACTTCTCACTTATCTGTGCTTTTCTCTAAAGTTCAGGAGATTTACATTTACAAAATTAGGGATCTATAGTGTTTATTGACGTTGCTTGATATTGTTAAATAATGTAATAGCCCCCCTTTGCAGAAACTATCGATTTTCTTTTAAATCTTTGTATTCTTTACAGCGTTAATTTCTTAATAATAAATGGTAATTAAGCTTGTTCATTATGGTATATGTGTTTTATAGTTTGAAGGTATTTATATGTAAAAATAATTCGAGTCTTTGGTGATTTTCTTCATCTTATCTATCCAAAAGAGCTCGAAATTAAGGATACCACAGATGATTCCATGTCGGCCTCGTTCCTTGACCTTAATCTTGAACTTGACAACATAGGCACACTAAAAACTAGGTTGTATGACAAACGCGATGACTTCACTTTTCAAATTGTCAGCTTCCCTTTTCTTTGAAGCAACATTCCAAAAGCACCTGCATATGGAGTTTTAACTCTTTCTCTACTCAAGGACCTGTGGTCGATACATTGACTACTTTGATAGATCTCGGGTGCTTATGTTATGTTACCCATAACTTGGAAGTCATCACTATAGAAGTTTTACAGTCGACATCATGATCTTCTGGACCGCTAGGGGATATTTGTTTCCCAGATTAAAACAGATGTAGCTCTTTGCCACTGAAGTTTGTTTTTACTAAAACCAGATTTGACTTTACGACTGGAGTTGACATGTTCAACAAGGGCGGATGTCTTGTAAGAAGCCGGAGATGCTTACTGTACCGGTTCACCTGATCTCATCCATGGGTTTTTTTATTCGGTCCTTGTTGTTTATTTTTTTATATGTGTCTCCATTTTCTTTTCTGTGCAATGCTAATGTTATATCACTTACTTTATTTGTAGGGTATCAAGGGAAAGCCATTAGCCCGAAACATTGTTAAATTGGGTATAGATATGGTATTTTGAATTGACTAATTGATTCTGCATATTGCATTAGGATGATAAAAAAATTTTCGAATAGAATTGTCAAAGTCCATGAGGCAAAAGTCCAAAAATCCAAAAGTCCAAAAGCCAAAGTCCATGAGGCAAAAAGACAAAACATTCGGAAATCACTGGAAAATTGTCGACCGAAGTTGTACAGTGGTCAGTGGTACAGGCATTTCAAAGGAAATTGTGAGATAATTAGGTTTTATGGCGCGTGTGCGATCATGGTGTCCGTTCGTCCGCCCGTCCGTTCGTTATTCCGTCCGCCATAGGGTACATACGTTGTGGCGACAACTCCTCCTAGACCACTGGGTGAAATTAAATGCAACTTTCACAGAATGTTCAGTACATATTGCAATTGTGCACCAGCTACATAAAAATTTGATTTGACTTGAATTTCATTTTGATAATTTTTTACATCTAGAATCAAATAGGGGGAGCGGGGTTATGTTTTTTGTGAGCTTTGCTCATAGTTTTTTTTTTTGCTTTAATTTTGTGTTGTATTTTTAATTGGGACGAGGACAATTAAGTGTCTTTGTCAATTATCACATTGCGTCTGTTGCATTGTAAACATTTGCATTAAAAAGAAACGATAACATTTAAAATTACTACAAATTTCAGAGCAGGCAACAATTCCCTCGATGACTGTGCAAGAAAAATACAAATAAAAGACAATTAGACAAACTCCAAGAACAATAGTAACTCGGGAGAGCTGGACTTGGTGCCAGCAATAGCAATATTAAGCGGCAGGGTTTAACCTGTTTTTGAGCACCCAGATCTCCCCTTTTTCTGTCCAGTGTCCCTGTAGTACAATAAACACTCGAATAAACCAAATGCAGTTAAAATACTAACTAGAAGACCACTGCATGTATCTTGAATTAGTAAATAAATATCAAAATACCACAGTTCCTGTGAATTTAGTTCGACAACATATGTCTCTTTAGTGCAGATGAAATCAAAATATTTGGAAATCCATAAACCAAAATATATGTAAAAGCTTACACAGAACATATTACCGAAAAGGGTCCAAAAAAGGAAAGCCAAAATAATCTAAGGACAGAGTTATGCATGAGAGAGATACTCCTTAAGTTTTAACAAAATTTCCTTAAATTTAGATATTACAAGTTTTAAAATAAAATCGATTTTTGGGCAAGCATCGAAGTACTGGCTACTGGGTTAGTGAATACCCTCGAGGACTAACAGTCCATCAGCAGTGGTATTGGCTGAAGAATAACGAAATACCGAAGTTACTATAAATTTACTTTTTGCATATGGCAAAATAGGCAACTGATGTATCATCAGTGCAGATAAATTTCAAAATTTGTACAAAAACTGATAGAAAATGAAACAATCAAAAGGATCTAAACAAAAAGCCGAACTCAGCTAAGGACAGAGCTTTGCAAGTCAGTGATATTCCTTTGTTTTAAACAAAATTTAATTTCTAATTTAGATGTTACAAGGTCAGAAAATCGGTTTTCGGAGCAGCATCTTAGTACTGGACCACAGGGTTGGTGAAAACCCTCAATGACGAATAGTAGCATCGACCGAGTGGTAATAAATAATAAAATACCGGAGCTACTGTAACGTTACATTACATAACGTTTCATATAGTAAGTGCCATGTATAACGTAAATGCAATTTAACAACTATTATTCTAACTACTTTATATCTCACAATTTTATTATGCCAAGTTTTCTTACAATTGACTTAATGAGTGCCCTGTATTTTGTCTATATGTTTTTATCGTCCACCAGCTTAAGACACTAGTGCTTTTGTCGGGAAACGGATTTATTATAATACAGTGATTGTAAGAGCGCTTTGCCAGTTTAGTTTTTTGTTTGTTGACGATCCCGCATCTATGACCAGGAGAGACATGGATGTAGTATTGATCAACAAATAGAAAAGAATTCTGGTCCAACCGATGCTAGGGGTCGTCTTGAACTTAATATGAGGTATGAGCAAAGCTCATTGTTGAAGACCTCGTTGTGACTTCAAAATAAAAAAAAACAATAAAAAACGTTGTTCCTTTGCTTGGTTCTACCATAAATTTGTAGACACTTTGTCTCATATACATTTGTAGTTATTACTCACTTATCTATTTTCATTGAACGTGTAGCTGTTAAAAATCTGGCAAAACTAGGTATTTGGCTTCCGGAATCTTTCTCTAGTAAATTTGGACTTTCTAAAAGATTCTCTATATTATTATCCTCAACAGTTTCAAAGTCTCTATGTAAGAGAGACAAATGAGGGGGAATCTGAGAATGTCCATAACGGAACGCTGCTATTCCGAAGGAATTAGCGATGGAAGCATCAATTCTGTCGTTGTAGACCTGATCAAGCCCTGTTCTTTTTGAATACAAACGATATTTTCCCATGGTTTTTTCATCCAGTATAGTCGGCAAGAAGTGATTGTATGTGATATGTTGTAACATGGCTATAAGTATCTTTCTCGCTTCCTGGAAAACTCTTTCATCGCTCCAGTGTGGATTTATATTATGAAGTTGTCTTGCTATGTAATTGTGTTCTCGCAGCCATACCAAATGGTTGAAACCTAGATTAGGAGTTTCATTATTTCGATCATCACCTAAAATTTATACAAATAATATTGATCCAGATATCTTATTTAACTGAAGGAAAATTCAGGCTTGAGTTGTTTACTATTCATTACATTACCCCTGTTTAAGAGAACACGAGTTCTATTTTTTTTGTTCAGTTTGTGTACCTACATATGGCTTAAAAAGTTGAAATCTGATATCAAATTTCACAACTTTATTAAACATGATTTAAACCTGTACCGGTGCAAAACGCATTATTATTTAATGGCATTCTCTTCCTTCAGTTTCCATATCGAATTCTGTATATAAATTACATATACATTTCTCTTTTGACATTTTCCAAATGTTTTTGATTACCTGTATAAAGTGCTCACAATTCACCATTTCTTAATCATTATGCCAAGTTTTGTTACAGTCGACTTGTTGAGTAACCTGCTTTTTAAACGATGTAATTATCCACTGGCTTAAAGGATGCTAGTGTGGTTGTCGTTCAACGGATGACAGGTTTTGTAAGAGCAATTTTCCAATTAAATTTTTGATTTTCGACGATAACGTATCCATGACCAGTGAAGACATGAAGGTACTGTTGTTCGAAATTTAGTAATGAATACAGCTCAAATCAGTGCTAGGGGCCGTCTTGAACTAATCCGGCTGTCCCGAGTTCCTATAGTTAACGTTTGTCTCTTGTCTTTGGTTTTTTTTTGCAATTCCTTGATACATTGATGCATTTGACTGTGTTTTCGGGCCATTGTATGTGTTTCCTGTTATCCTCTTTATTCTAACTATTAGGTATTCACATGGCTCATTGTTGAAGGCCTCATGTTGACTTCAAGTTGAAGAACAATAATAACGGTTGTTTTTTTTTTCTTGCTCTACTCTACCGTGTATTTGTAGAGCTTTTGTCTCGTTAGCATTTACTCCATATCCTTTCATTGTTTAATATTTCAAATACAGATTTTTTTAATCGTTTAAATACAACCCTTTCAAGACTGGAGCTCGTGTGCGTTTAAAGAGAATGAACCACTCGGAATCATTATACAGAATAACAAACTAGATTACAATATTTTCGTTTTCGTCTCATCATAGAAAAGTGGTACCTTTTACTGCAATATGTATCTAATTGCAATATCATTAAAACAGAATATTTGATAAATAATTGAAGCCTACCTGCCAACGTACATCTGTCGGTGGTCGCTATTTTGAGACATGACCCTCCGTCAATAGTAGGTAAAAGGTCATCTGGTCCATCGGTTTTCATTAGATCTATCAATATATGAAATATAATGCAGTAATTCCAATAATTCCAATAATTGGCGTCGCATAATCACAGGGACTTGCTCCCGGCCTAGAAAAAATGTTTACTATCAAATATAAATCTCGGAAGAAAAACACAAGGGAAATCCTATGCCTGATACTCCGCTTGCTTCGTTTTCAATTTTCTCAATAAAATAACCCAAACTTATAATTCTGCCCTTTACATTCTCTTCCCGAATGATTTTCTAAACAGAAAACTCATTTTATATCGTAGGAAAGCCCCACTTCATTCCTATATCTCGATTCGTTTACCCGTATTTGACATTTATCACAGTTCATGGCACTGAATGTGAAACTACCATGACCTTCACATTCTAATTTTAAATCACTTTAAAATTACTATAAGTAATTGTTTTAGACATGAAGTAATTTTTTTCGTTTTATTTTGCTCTATGTTGTAAAGATCGTGACCTTTTCTACTCCAAATGAAATGATTAGATCACTTTCTTCACACGTTTTCATGGGCGATCGTTTTGATCTCCAATTGTTAAAAAAATAACTAAATACTGGTTTCTGCAAGTTGCCATTTCGACAACATATATCAATAATTTAGGGTTATTATACCTCAGTATATGAACATTACTACTACAATTTCTGAAATAAAATTACCATGTTTCCCAAATTTTCCAATTTTGTGACTATTTACCAGACAATAGTTTCTCAGACTATTGACTGGTAGTGCGGATGTTTTTTTCTGAATTTTTTCTTGTTTTCTTATTGGATAAAATATGATTGATGTCAGATCATTCTGAATTATCAATAAAACTTTTATACTATGGGAATGCAGGGAAAAAGTCCGGGAAAAATATTCACAGTGCCAGTAAATAGTCTGAGAAACTATTGATCGCGTAAATAGAACAAAATTCAAAATTGGAAAAGGCGAAAAATATTAATTTTATTTACAAATTTTTATAGTAGTGTTTATATACTTAGGTATAATATTTGGGTAGTAACATTGGCTCCAGGCTGCCGGCTTCAAATGTTTTTGATCTAGGGCTGCGGGCTTCGACAATAGGCCTTCAGACTCCAACACTGGGGATCCCAACTCCAACAATAGGGCTTCGGGTTCCATTTAAATGTTTTAAAACTCCACAAGTATTGGCTTCGGGCTATCATATAGCTGTTTCGCCGGTATATTTACCCCACAATAATTGAAAGTGCGTTACTCGACATTTACTTACAACTATTTTGTTTCCTTAAGGATAAAATCTGTTTGTTAGAACTTCCGTACACAAAACTGGCGTCAATGTAGGACGTTATCTTATTGATCTGTTCTCTGTGATCTGAAATATATTATCCGAGACTAAAGTGAGAACCTGTGCTTGTGTTTGATTCAAAAATATTTTTATTCTCAATATATTTCATAAATATTTTGAGCATCTTATACTCTAAAAGCAGATAAATTTGTATTACATATCAATTACTAACTACAAACATAGTCAAAATAATTGTTGATTTTATACCCTTTCTTTCAAAAAAAGTCCTTCACTTTTAAACATGTTTATATTCAACATGTCAATTAAACACATGTGTAGCTTTATGGTTGTTATATTTTGCGGGGTATTAATTTTCGCGCTATTCGCGATTGATAAGATAAGCACAAAAAACAATACTGTGTAACTGAATATAAAGGAAGATGAACGAGTTTAACAAAAAATTGCGAATATAAAACCCAGCAAATAAATCCAAGATTTAAAACTGCTAAAATTTCGTACCCCTAATATGTAGTATTCTACAGTGATAATTACTTACAGATACATTTAAATAGAAATAAATAGTCATTTCGTATCTTATGTCTAAGGTTGTGTGGTTTAGATTTCCAAACACACAGGTTTGAAGCTGTCTGTAAACAGTGAACAAGTTAACTCATGTCATTGAAATGTAAAATAATATGAATAAAAATGAATGGTTAAATATGTAATTCTTAAAATTAAAATTAAGTGTCTCTACTTAAGCGTGTGCGTCAAAGAACCACATATTTTGAAATACCCAGTGTACAAATTCCACCTGTCTTACCTGGTAATCCATAATCTGCGGTTGCCCTGACGGCCCTCGCAAAATGTTTACATCCAGCCGAGAAAGAAACGTCATATTGTGGCACGAAGTAGGGAAAGCAAACATTTATGCTGAAAATAAAAATAGAAAAACTACCGTAAGTTAGGGTAATTTGGTGAAGAAAAATTTTGGAGAATGTTCAAAAATGTACTTTTTTAATTTTGGTATGCTTAAAATTTGGCGGTTTAGCAAAACTACTTTGTTTTGGTTTTTTATTTGATAAAAGACGGGAAACTATGGTTCATGTCCGTTTTGTGAATTTATCACTATTTTGACTTAAACATACATTCACGTTGTTACCAAGACTCGGATTAATAACTGGGACAATTCAGATATCCATCTTTTTTAAAACATTACTATTTTGCAGCGTTATGAATTTCGGTGTGTTTAATAATTTTGGCGTTTTAAAGCCTGGCGCAAAATACGTCAAAAGAAAAATACATCCAAAATATCCCAATTTTATTATTTTTTTTAATTCAGATTTTTTTGTTTTTATTAAATTATCTTTTGTTTAAAAGATATTTAAAAGATAATTAATATCAAATGATCGTTCCAAAATAAGCAAATTAATTGCAGATGCAAAAGACCGTCACAAAAAGATGAAAAGGGGAAAATCAAGAATCAAAGTACTTAAAACGCGGAAATGTTCGTGGGTTGTTATTTGCTAGGCGCAAAATACGTCAAAAGAAAAAAACATCCAAAATTTCCCAATATTATTTTCTTTAATTCAGATTTTTTTATTTTATTAAATTGTTATCAAATTATGAAAAACAATCGTTTCAGTCATTATGAATTTTAACAACAACACTTTCGATCAATTGTTAACCTATAGAATATTCTTTAATTAAACATAAAAATCTAAACATTCATTCGTCAGTTGTAAAGGTGGGACGCATTGATCAGTCTATACTGCAATTACGCTATTAATAGGGATGTTGCATCTAAGACGTATACAAAGGCATATATGTATTGATGTATCGCAAAGGCGCAAATGGAAAGTAACGTAAATTATGTCTCAAAAACAGGCATCGGTTTGTTATTCTACAAATGCAATAATAAATGTGATTTTTAGTTAAAATTTCGTATATAAAGCAAATCTTATCATGAAGAGATCAATTAAATGTATGAGCAAACCAGCACAATCAAAAAGTGATCTTCAATACCCCAATCATACCTCAAAACCAAACGCTTAGGGCGGCTCCGTATCATGAACATTGATTGACGAATGTCTATTAAAAAAATGTTCTGAAAACTCGGAGCGAATTTTCACTATTTTTTTTCAATATGTTAGCTCCACGTTTCGCAGCCGACACAGAGATGATACAAGAAAATCTATTTGAATTGATAGGACAGGTTTATTTTCTGACCTTTTTTATATTATATTAATTCTTTTGTGTAACCACTTTGTCTGGATTTGTTCTGGTTTGTTTCCTTGATTGTTTGTTTGTCTTTTAAAACGTTTAGTTTACTTGCCAATAAGAAATAAATAGACAAAAAAAACTAATATTACATGTCACATGTTTGCAAAGCTGAAGTATTGAAAGATATACGTTTGCACGCCTGGTACAATGTATTATTCAAAGATCACGTATGAGATGTTTCAGACGTTAATGTTCATTCTAAACCAATAGAATATTGATTTACCTTTCGATCTGCTCGATTTATTTCGGTGTACTTGTTTAGGTTTCATTGCCATATTTCTACGAATTTACATAAATGAGAAGGCGGACAGGGTATAGCGAGACCTGGAAAAGGGGTGGGAGAAAAGAGATAGGGCAGGAGGAAGGGGCAAGGGGTGGGTGAAAGGGGAACGGGGAAGAAGCTGAGAAACCAACCAACTTCTTCTGCAATTTGGAAGACAGAAACTTTGTCAATAACACTTTACCAAAGCTAATAGCAGAGGATTGCTCATATATTGTTGAGCAAAAATGTATTTTAGGTGAAGCGAAAAATTTTTATATGAAATTATATGGTAAAAAAGAGCATTTTCTATCTGTAAATCTTAAAAACATACTTCCATATAATGGTGTTCCTAAATTAAGTGAAATATAAAACGATTCTTTAGAAGGAGAGACTAGATATACAGAGTTGACTTCAGCTCTTAAACAAATGAAAAACAATAAAAGTCCTGGGTCGGATGGTTTTTTAGTAGAATTTTTAAAATTCTTCTGGATTGACATTGGCAAATATGTGTTGCGGTCAATAAATTTTGGTTACCGGCAGGGAGAAAAGTCTATCACTCAGAAACAGGGGATTATAACTTGCCTTCGAAAAGAAGATAAGCCAAAACAGTATATGAAAAACTGGAGGCCCATAAGTCTTCTAAATACTACATATAAAATGGCTTCCAGTTGTATGGCTGAAAGGATTAAATCTGTCTTATCACATTTAGTAAGCTCAGATCAGACAGGTTTCATTCCCGGTAGATATATTGGTGTCGCCTCATATATGATATTTTACACTTTACTGAAGTGCATAATATTCCAGGAATCCTTCTATTAATTGACTTTGAAAAAGCATTTGACTCTATATCTTGGAATTTTCTCTTTGAAACTTTGCTATATTTTAACTTTGGAGAATCTATAGTATGCTGGTTAAAAACTTTGTATAACAATATATCCTTGTCAGTCACCCAAAATTGTTGTCTTTCAGATTTTTTTACTATTGAAAGAGGTTGTCGACAGGTTGTCCCTTTGTCACCATATATATTCTATATTCTATATTCTATATATTATGTGCTGAAATCTTGGGAATAGTTATAAAAATGATAAAGAAATCAAAGGTATATGTATACATGATACTGAATTTATCATGTCACAGTATGCTGACACAAGTTTAATATGAGATGGTTCCCCAACATCACTGGATGCATCTCTCCGAATCCTTCAATTGTTTGCAGATATTTCGGGTTTAAAAATCAATTTTGACAAAACTTATGTTATTTGGATTGGCAGTAAAAACACAGCCAAGACTCCATTTGTGTCAAGTGGGGATTGAAATGGGGCTCCTTGGAATTATATTCCTTTACAAAACTAAACTCCAAAGCTAAAGGAAATTTAAAATACTATAAAAATATGGTCTAGACAACAATTATCTCCAATAGGAAAAATTACACTTATCAAAACATTGATTATTTCAAAATTGAATCATTTGTTTTTATCGATTCCAGATCCAGATGAAAAATGAATAAACTATTTGTCTATTTTATAATTCTCTTTCACATGGGACTCCAAACCTGACAAAATATACAGACGTCTTATATGTCAAGAATATTTCAAAGGTGGTTTGAAGATGATAAATATATCAGCTTTTATAAAAGGGCTAAAATTAACATGAATAAGGAGACTGTTTGGTTCAAACTCAAAATGGGTAAATTTATTTATTACTTCGGAAAATATTAAATTGGATGAATTAGCTTTCTTAGGACCAGAAAAGAATGTAGAAAACAAATTTTGGAATGATGTTCTATAAGTTGGAAGGAGCTTAAGTTATTCTATGAGCCAAAAAATCAAGCTGAGCCGATCTGTTTTCAGATATGGAGAAATCAACATATTAAAGTTGGAGATAGAATGGTATCTTATAGAAATTGGGCTAAAAAGGGTGTTTGGCTAATTAAGGATTTAATAGATATAAATGGGAACTTTATGTCATTTCAAACATTCAAAGAAAAATAAGGTGTAAATACAAATCTTCTCCTATATCATGGTATAGTCAATGCAATTAAAAAATGGTTGAATTTTCAAAACTATATTTTATCAAGCAATCTGCCAGGACTAGGTGTTCCTTTTAACATTCAAATATTTTTTTCTTTCTAAAAAGGAATCAAAAGATATGTATAATGTCTTGAACTTTTATCAACTAAGGCCACCGGCAGAACAATAATGGGAAGTTATCTTTGGTGAAACAGGTCTTAGGTGGAAGAAAATCCACACAATGGTTATGAAATATACAGTCAGTACTAAATATAGATGGTTCCGATATAGAATTATTCATAGAATTTAAGGTACAAACTATTATCTTTTTAAGATGAATTTAAAAGATAGTGAACTTTGCACTTTTTGTAATGAATAGCCAGAAAAAATTGAACATTTGTTTTGGGGATGTCATAAAATAGCAGATCTTTGGGAAAAATTAGAACAATGGGTGTTTGAAGTGACACATATTCCATTGCAGCTTAATTTTGGGATTGTTATTTTTGGGATGTATGAACAGACATATCTGAATTTCGTCAAAAATAAAATTATTCTATTGACCAAATGTTATATCTATAAGACAAAACTAGATGAAGAGAGGGTCAGTATTACATCTCTAAAAAACTATTTGAAAGAAAATCTTATAACCGAAAAATATATTTCATTTAAAAAATTACCCGTGGAAAAATATAATACATACTGGAGCCCTGGGCCCCGATTTTTGATTCACAATAAAAAAAAATATACTTGTGATGAATATACATACATATATGTGGCTAAATGTCAGTATGTATGTACAGATTTGTATGTATATGTATGCAGGCATATATGTGCATAAATGTGTATATTTATTTATATTTATGTGTTGCCAGATTTAAATTGTGTATTATCTGTGTCTTGTGTAGATTTGAAATGTTATTAAATAATAAATTAAAAAAAAAGAAAGGGGAACGGGGGCAGGAAATGGGGAAGAAAAAAGAACAAGAAAGAAACCAGGAGAAATAGGGATGTGAGAAAGGAGAAAGGGTGGGAGAAAGGAGGAAAGAAGCGGGAGAAATGCACCCCCTGTCCGTCCCCTGCCTAATTGGAATAGGCTTGAAGGAATTTCAAAGAGCAGTCGCATTGTTCGCACCAGCGCAAAATCACCTCTTTACAATGCATTACAATATATATTTACTGCGATCTGTTCGATAGGATGTTTACTACATTTTTAAAAGTGTAAAGAAAACAGTAATATTAAATTGCAACAAAATAGCCGTTACACAATCAGATTAACATTAAGAGGTTGAATATTTAATTAGTTAGATTTTTACTCGTAGTTAGCAATATTTCAGATATAATAGGACGAAAAAAAAAACACAGCAGGATACACGTTCAAGCTTTCACTTATGGCATTAGAACTTGTTACTTTTTAAATTTTCTTGCTATCGCGCTCCAGACGATGGAATCATGTGTTCTAGTGCCAGTAAAGGGTCACATATATTCTAAAAATCATGCACTGATTTAAGATGTCAGTTACGAAAAACGACACAGCACTTTTATATAATGGCGGAGGGGGATGTTCAAGGTAATGCCACTTTTTTTTCCAGCCAACATAGAGTTTATACAAGTAAATTTATTCGGGTAGAATTTCCTTTGCCAGTCCCTGGAAGTTACAGATGTCAACAATTGACGCGCATGTCTTGTGAACTCTCTGACGTTACTATGCAGAATACTATTCTCGGCTGCCATTTGCATCCGCTTCGATAAATATATATTCATAATCGGATTACACTCACATTCGGGACTTTAAAACACATTGCGAGATTCAAAACAAGCCAAAGCTTCGTCGCCGGCGTTTGAAGCTTGAGAACCCGTGGAGCGTAAAACAAATATACTCGCCATTATGCTAGTAATAGTTTTTAACATTTTATTTATTAAATAATAATTTTTGGCATTATTAATGTGAAAAGCTAGGATATCCCATGCCCCTTATGACCACGAGTGCAATTGCAACCAAATATACTAACAAATGTATACACTTCAACAAGCCCTTATTACAATTTGCTAAGGAACATTTTGATTTTAAACGTAATTTTTTCATTAAATTATGATTCATTTAACAATGAATTGAATACATCTTTCATGATTTGTCAAAGTATTTGGGTGCCAATCCTTCAGGTGATTGAATGCGAAATGGGAGTTTGTTTGTATTATTCTTCAACTTTGTATAAAAAATCACAATTTGATAGACAAAAAACTGGTAAAATATCACGAACAAATGATATTTTAATATTTTCGCCATGAAAATTATGTTAATTGGTGTATTTGGTTTTTTTTCGTGGTCGTAAGGGGTATACAATATCGCAGTTGTAAGTGCCATTTCCATAAATGCATAATTTAGGTTCATAAGAACTGTTCAAAGGGTATAAATTTAATTAATTTTATCTATTTTTGTCTGAATTTCAGTTTACTTGGGTATAATTTGGTGTATTTGGGTGCATTTGGGTATATTTGGGTTTACTTGGGTGAAAAGACACGCCGATTATGCTGCATCATTCTGGAAATCGTCAAGACTGTTAGCACGGTTAAAGTAAGTGGTGTTGGTGATGTCTGCCAAAGTTATTCTGAGATTTTTTAGGTGCTGCTGGAGATATCTATGCTTAAAGATATTCTAAAGGTTTTAGATTTTTGGGTAATAAGTTTTGATTTCAACGATTAAGGATTGTAGATTTCGCAAATAATGTCCAGAAATTTTAGAAAATGGTCGGTTGGGTCTTTTACATAAGTAATTGTTATGCAGTGGTTTTTTGGTAACATCGGAAAGAAATAATCTTTAAGGGCTTGCCAAGTACATTTATTGGTATCTGCGTATGCTTCACGAGTCCAGAACAAGTTGACATAATGATTAACCTTCAAATGGTATTAAGGTTAGTGAGGACAGCTGTCACGAGATTAAACCATAAAAATGGCGGGAAAAAATTAAAAATGTTCAGAATGGAATGAAATTTGACAGCAATGTTACTGAGCATGTGTAGAAACGAACTTTGGTTTTAAAATGGCGACCGTTGCTATGGGAACAGAAAATGGCGGGAAATTTTCAAATTGCTCCAAAATGACTGAAATTTGACAGGAAGGTTACTTAGCATGTGTAGATTCGAGTTTTTGGTCTTTAAAATATCAAAATGACGACCGTTGCCATGGAAACAGCAAAATGGCGGGAGAAATTCAAATTTCTTCGTATATGATGAAAAATGGAAATAAACTTGAAATAAGGTGAGAAAAGGGAAAATAATAATAAATTAATAAAATAAAAGTGCTGAAAAAAGGAATATACCTTTGATTAAAAATTAAATAAAATAGAGATATAGTAGTGAAAAAAAGTAATTATGTACACAATGAGATAAAAAAAGTAGAAAAAATGATAGAATAAAACTTGAAATTTGTTGGAAGAGAGAATTCACCCTAGAACAACAATAGCAGTCTTCCCCTTCTTAACAATTAACGCAGACATGATAGAAATACTGCCAGAAAAGCCCCTGCTGATTTCCGTTTCCCAAGAAGTTTGGAACAAGAAAATATGAGAAATATCAACTTATTCATTTAGTCAACGCCATCCAAAATATATCTTTATACAGCATAATAGGTCATTCCGGTCAAAACGGTGGCCAATTGGAAATACAAACTACTTCCGGTCCCACATGCGCGCTCCTTTTTGTCTCTATGGGACACCTGTGGGGTCACTTGTCGAGCTTTAATACAATATATCACAAAACTTTATTTGTACATGAAATGTTTGTATTTATGATTAACAGTAGGTAAGAAAGTATCCCCTTCCGGTTTGACATGTGTAACCTACAACTTTCTGTTCTAGTCAAGTGAAGACCGTATACAGTCATATGACCATTTTAGTTTGGTATTTGCGACAAGCACAGCCGGTGACATCACTTCCGGTTTTTGTTCTAGTGACGGCAAAATTTTTTGAGGGGAGGAGGGCAATGTTGTCAACTTTGAATGCTTGTAGGTCTCTTAAACGCCTGGTTTGCTATACTAATTTTTTTTTTATATTTTGAAGATATCGTATAAAGGTATATATTTAAGTAAAAAAATGAAATTTTGAATTCGGAAGTTTTTTGAATTTCACTTTTTATGTCCCTCCAGGGGGCAAAAAGTGATAAAAAATCTAACCTAAATGTGCACATAATTGGGAATATTAGCAAAAATAATTGACAAAGGTCGATATATTTTTAGAAATACCTTTAAAACAACAAAGACTTATAATCCAAACACTCTTTTTTTCAAAAACAATGTACAATTGGTATTTTATATGGTCAAAATGGGGGGTAAATGGGTATTCGGACCATTATTAAGGGGGCGTAACTTTGACCCCATTTATCTCAGAGAGACGCTTGGAAAGGTGGTCCAATATTTATACCAAAGAAAGGGTATATATTCAAAAGTAATATATTTAAAAAATAACCGTTTTGAATTCGGAATTATTTTTTGGGTCAGGTGTCCTCACTAACCTTAATTCCTCCTTGTGAAGACATTTGTAAGCTGTTAACAAGTACATATAGTTGTGCCACCTTGTTTAATGTGTTTTTAAAGATCAACATCTGTGGCATTGCAATTACAAGCTGATTTCAACGTGATTTTGTTGACAAACAACGGATATTTTAAGACCCGGAAGTTAAGTTTTAGAGTCAAACATGATCATGTGACACACTTTCCTTGACGATGGAAAGGACGAAATTTCATTTTGAAATTGGTCCTCTATAGCTTAGACATTCAAAACAAGTTTAAAAAATGTTTATTTAAAACATTTTTTAAATGCAATTTCGCCCAAGGATAACGCTTTTGGGGTTCTTTTTCCTCAAAATTGCTTCTTTTTCATTTTTTCTGGCGTCGCCTACTCCTATATAGAGGAACGTACCGTAATTTCCCGCATTTTTTGGGGGTACCGGTAAAGTAAATTCGTTCCATTTATTCGAATTGGAATGACAGGTATATTTTCTGACCCATTTTTGAAGTTATGGAATTCGTCATTTGTCTTACCACTTTGTGTGTATTTATTTTATTTTGGTTATTTTTTTTTATAATTACTGAAACAATTCAAAAGAGAGAAAAAAACTCGTATTACATGTCACGTGTTTGTAAAGCTGAAGTATTGAAAGATATTCGCTTGCTTGCTTGACACAAGTCTGTTTATCAAAGATCACGTATATGGTGTTTCAGAACGTTAATCGTTCACGCAAACACATCAACAATTCATTTACTTTTCGGTCTGCTCGATTAATTTAGAAGTACGCGTTGAGGTTCATTTGAATATAAACAAGTGAAATAGACATAAATTGGAAAAGGTTTGATTTAATTCTAAAGGAGCAAAGGCACTGTTTGCGCCAGCATCATTAAAGTATTTATTCTAACCACTTTTTATCCTAGGGGCATGAGCTTTGAAAAAATTGCAATCTCATACGTTATTCGTCTTTCCCCCGCCTATCTCAGCCTTCAGAGCCCTTCCACAAAAGCCATATCCGGTTGACCCGAACTTATCAAGAGGTTGACCTGGAGTTATCAAGGCAATTCTCCCAATGTTTGACAAGCAATATACTTTTTTTTTCCATTTCGCAAGAAAAAAATCTTGATTGGATAAAGAATCTATTATATTTTCCGTTTTTAATTTTGTAAACAAATTACCGTCACCAATTAACAAAATAAAAACGAGACGTTCGAAAAAATACGGAAATTAGGTCGCTGATAACTTCAGCAGAGCAACCATTTTGTTTACATTGTGACGTCATAAAAGTGCCTAGAAACTGGAAGACAAATGTAAACAATCACAATGAGGCGTTCTGCAATGAAAAACGGCTTTATTTCGATTTGCTAACATGGTTCGATCAACAAAACTCTAAATTAATAACGTTATCTGACAAAAAATATTGTGAAGTCATAAAAACACTACAAAACATTTCCCATTTTGTAAAAAAAATAATGAACCACATTCCCCGCACAACCTTAGGAGAATTTGACACAAATCCTAATAAACAATTGTATAGAAATTAGAAATAAAAGACGATAAACAACTTATCTGAATTTTGAAAGCTGGAATATTGTAAAATATCATCCCGCTCGCCAGAATATGAAGCTTGGGGCGAGTGAGCGGAGACGTCAAAATTCAGATAACATACTTATCACTACCCCAATTCTCCTTGATTCAATAATCAGTCATCTCAAATTAACTGCAGAACAAATCTCCATGACAATTTCCCACATCACCCCCCCCCCCAAAAAAAAAAAATAAAAAATAAAGGCAGAAGACAAACTATATAGGACTTCCGGAAAGCTGTATTTGGTATACAGCACATAAAAAAGGCCAGGGGGAGGGTTAAAACTGTTTTTGTCACCCAGATCCACTTTTTTCTCTGCTGTTTTTCTATAAAAAAACATAAGGATTTTTAAAGTAATTAATTCGCGGTCTGTTCGAACGGCATTTTGTAGGTTCAACCTTCAGCCATCGTTAGCATATGTAAAGCGTGAGACGTATATACAGTTTGCGTACTTGTCACGAGTAAATGTTTGAAAAATCACTAAATACTTAAGTAACAACAGCCTTCAATTTCAAAAGACCACTTGAACTTTTTGATTTCAAGCATTTGTTAAAAGATAGGTCGATCAATGTGAATGGTGTTCTTGAAAAATATTCGCACACTTTCAAGATGACTACCATGTTAGCTTGAAGGCTCAGTCTCTAAAGCTGCTGTTATCTTTCCTTTTTTAGTATATATTTTTAATAGATTATTAGCTGAAATATTGCTAACTAAAGAAGTAAAAATTTAATTAAAATAATCATAACCTTAGAATGTTATTCTGATTTTCTAACGATTTATCTTGTCGCAATATAACTGTTGTCTTTTAAAAAATGTAGTAAACATATATTGTAATACATTTTAAAGAGATGTTTTTCGCGTTGGTGCTAGCATTGTCTTTGCTCTATGAAATTCCTTCAAGCCTATTCCATTTAATGAGGGAATGGACAAGAAAGAGAGCCAGAGGGGTGCCTTTCTCAAACGTTTTTCCTCCTTTTACTTTGTCTCTCATTCTTGTCCTTTTTTCTTCCCTCTTTCACCCTTTGCTCTTTTCTCCTGCCCCTTTCTCCTTCTCC
>MJUU01060497.1:101378-121013 GCA_002080025.1 Modiolus philippinarum
CTATACTCTGTCTGCCTTCTCATTTATGTAAATTCGTAAAAAATTTGCAATGAAACTCAACGAGTACACCGAAATAAATCGAGCAGGCCGTAAGGTAAATAAATACTTTGTGGTTTTAGAGTGAACGACAATGTCTGAACATCATATACGTGATCTTTGAATTCACTTGAACCATGCGTGCAAACATATATCTTTCAATACTTAAGCTTGGCAAATACGTGACATGCAATATGAGTTTTTTTTCTCTATTGATATTTTTACTGGCAAGTAAAATAAATGTATTGAAAAAATAAAACAAACAAACAAAGAAACAAAATACAACAAACCCAGACAAATTGGTTACACAAATAATTTTGAGGTCAGAAAATAAACAAATCCTATCAATTTAAGTAGATTTTTTGATAATTTCTGTGTCGACTGCGAAACGCTGAGCTAGCCTTTTGAAAATTCGATCCGAGTTTTCAGAACATTTTTTCAATTGATATTCGCGAGTCAATCTTCATGACGCGCAGCCAAAGCCCTTTGCGTTTTGTTTTGAGGTATGAATGGGCTATTTGTTTGTGCTGGTTTCCTTATACATTTGATTGATCTTTCCGTGACAACGTTTCCTTTATATATGAAATTTTTACTTAAAATCACATTTTTTATTGCATTTGTAAAATCACAACCTGATGCCGGTGTTTAGACATGGTTTACGTTACTCTCCATGTACGCCTTTGCGATACGTCAATACGCATACGCCTTTGTATACGTCTTAGATGCAACATCTCTAATAGCAGATATAAAGGGGTACACATAAAGATGAAGTTTATACGTAAAACCTTTAAGGTATGCATTTTAAGGCCAAGATGAAAGCTTTATATGTATAAATATGACGTCTACACTCACTCCATATTCCCATTTCACTCAATTTTAAAAAATAATTATAATGAAAAGTAAATATTGATAATCATTGAATAATTTAAAAATATTATTAGATAAATTCATATAACTTTATCCAATTGCATTAACATTTAATTGTAGTCTATTTCGTCGGTGTTGATTTCACTTTGGCCAGTTGACAGGTAATGGATATTGTACTAACAGAAACAGCGCGGTCCAACTAGAGGAATTGTTTTTACATTTTATATTAAGGTATGAATGCCCTTTACCGTTTTCCGTGAAACGCCATTTTTCTGCGACCGTTAACGTCTTAATCAAACTTAAAACAACTAAAAATACTTTCTTTTTAACTTGTACATTTTTGGTTACTATAAAATAGGTTAGAGGTCAAAGATCAAAGACAAAGCCAACTTTATTTCACAAACGTTTAAGTTGTCAAAAATGTACATATTAAGCTAAGAATGTTTTGGATTTATCATAAATATACCAGATATACAGAAAAATAAGACAATTTATCAAGAGCATCAATTATCAGAAGACTATGACGCAGATTTGGGAAGGACCTATACATTGTTCTTGGAACAATTGACGTATTAATGATCGTCTAATTCCTACTTGAAATGCATCATTTAGTGACTAAATGTATTGCAATTAAAACGATATGCATGTCTAAAATAGTTTTATTATATCCATCAGCTATTAAAAAAAAACTGAAGGAGGTAGACCTAAGTTAAAGAACATAACTCTTAAATATCACTTGTATATTTGTCTAGAACATTTTCATAAATATTTTCTAATTTTCTATGTAACATGGATTATTTCTTTTTCACTTGATTGCTTAAAAAATAATAGCTGGAATCTACTGTTTCAAACGCCTTTCAAATTTATACAGCTATCTCCCTTAATCTTGGTCTACTTCCATAAATGAGAGAGAATGTCTCAAATGTTATCATTTATGTGTAATTTGTTGCTCCATTGCTCCAGTTGGGCCATAAAATGTTTACACATGCTATAATTTCAATACATCCACCTACTTATAAGCTTCATTTCTAAATTTCATTAGGAATCAAATCACGAATAAAACAGAGGCTTCCTGGAGCCTGTATCGCTCACCTGGCATTCAGTTGCCACAATCAAGCTAACATTGTAAGTTATACAGTTGAACTTCAGTCTCTCAAACTTTGGTAGAGCAAACACCACCATTAACTTGGACTTTATTTTAAGTCTGATCATGTTTTACTATACTTCTTTGTTGGGCTTTTTTGACAAAAATTGTCTGGCTAAGGCCCACTTTCGACACCAGTTTTGAAGTCGAGACATCATTTGGTAAATGGGAGTCAACAACAATTTTCAACACCATATCGTTAAGTTACGGCATCAATATCCACATGGAAACCAAATTTCATTGAAATCAGACAATGTTGAATTTTCCCGCCTTTTTTGGCGGCCATTTTGAAAATGGTGGTCAACGAACAATTTTTAACATCAGACATCAATACCTTTTTGGAAACTAAATTTCATTGAAATCGGACAATGCTGAATTTTCCCGCCTTTTTTGGAGGCCATTTTGAAAATGGCGATCAACGATTTATTTTCCATACCAGTTTTGAAGTCGCCACAGCATTGCAAACATTTTATCAATTTACACTTAACCTTCATCTTCTATAATTTTGGAAATTAAAGACGAAAAATATGAAAACTTTGAAAATTCTGTGAAAAAGGGCAATAACTCCAACAAGGGTTTTTGGATTATCTTAAACATTTTAGGGGTTGTAGATCTTGACATGCTGAACATTTTTGCAATTTAAAGTTGACTTCTATCTCAAAGTTTTTATGATGAAAAAATTTAGAAAATTAAAATTTAGAAAATTTTTACGGAAAAAGAGCAATAACTCCAAGACGGATTTTCGGATTTTCTTCAAAATTGTTAGGCAGGTAGATCTTGCTATGCTGATTATTTCTATCACGTCAGATTTTTGATATCTATAACAATTTTGAGTTATTTCCAAAAAGAAACAGGAATTTAACCCTATGTTCTAGTTTTAGTAAAAGCGGCCATCTTGTTTGATCTACGGACTAATCGAACACAATTTTAAAACTGTATACCCTGGTAATGATTCAAGCCAAGTTTGGTTACAATCGGATCAGTAGTTTCAGAGGAGAAGATTTTTGAAAATGTTGACGGACAGACGGTCGACGGACAACGGACGCAAAGTGATGGCAAAGGCTCACATTGCCTTAAAAAAAAAAAAAAAAAAAAAAAAAAAAAAAAAAAAAAAAAAAATTAGTTTACAAGAACTAAAGACCTAGTTTTCAAAACATAGATTCCCTATTTCAAACTGACAAAATACTGCATGCAAATATGAAATTAGAAATACTTTATTTATTCAATAAACTTCAATTCTGGCCTTACAACACAGTTAATTCTAAAAAAAAGGTCGGGATCCACTTCTGAGTTCTTCTCCGTTTCATTCAGATCCTTGTATGTTATTAAACTGGGCTTCTGTTATGTTATTTTACGAGACTACGAGACGTTGCTAAAGACTAACCAACAACGGTCGTGATGTGAATTTTCCCGGAAAAAAAAATGAAAACAATGAACACTTTCGACCAATGAAACACGACGTAACAGTGGCCATCACCCGTTCCTAACGAGCGTAGCATTGTGGAACAGCGGACCAGTTTATGTATGTTATTTCAGTATAATTCCTAAGGTAATTGTAACGTCTAATTTCATTTGCCAATGTCATGAATTACAAAAGAAATATTTTTGGATATTTCCGTTTGCCCATTGCTGAAAATAAAGTGCAGCAAATAAAGACGTCGTTTACTCTGATCAAGCATATTTTCAAATCTCATTTAGAATTATAAGAATTAGACACTGGTTTTTTGCTCACCTGGCCAAAGGCCATGTGAGCTTTTGCAATCACTCGGCGTCCGTCGTCCGTCGTCCGGCGTCCGTTGTCCGTCCGTCCGTCCGTCCGTTAACTTTTATTCAAAAATCTTCTCCTCTGAAACTACAGGGCCAATACTAACCAAACTTGGCCTGAATCATTATCAGGGTATGCACTTTCAAGTTAGTGATTTTTATGTGCAACAACATGGCCGCTGTTACTAAAAATAGAACATAAGGGTAAATTGCTGTTTTTTGCAAATTACTCGAAAACCGTTACAGATATCAAAAATCTGAAGGAGTAAAAATGATCAGCATGATGAGATCTACCCACTGTGCAATTTTGAAGAAAATCTGAAAACCAGTCTCGGAGTAATAGCCCTTTTTCCGTAAAATTTTCAAAATTTTTATTTTTTATTTTTTTATTTCAAAAAAGTGTAACAGATAGAGGTCAAGAGTAAATTTAAAAAATGTTCAACATATCAAGATCTACCCACCCTGAAATTTTGAAGAAAATCCATAAACCCTTGTGGGAGTTATTGCCCTTTTTTCACAGAATTTTTAAAATTTTATATTTTTCGTCTTTTATTTCCAAAACTATAGAAGATGAAGATTAAGAGAAACATGATGAAATGTTTGCCATGCTGTGGCGACTTCAAAACTGGTGTTGAAAATAGTTCGTTGACAGCCATTTTCAAAATGGCCGCTAAGAAAAGGCGGGAAAATTCAACATTGTCCCATTTCAATGAAATTTGGTTTCCAAATAGATATTTATGTTGTGACTTCAAAACCTGTGTTGAAAATTGTTTGTTGACCACCATTTTCAAAATGGCCGCCACAAAAGGCGGGAAAATTCAACATTGTCCGATTTCAATGAAATTTGGTTTCCAAATAGATATTGATGTTGTGACTTCTGCAAAATCGATGTTGAAAATTGTTCGTATTTCAAAACTGGTGTTGAAAGTGGTCCTTAGCAAGAACGTTTTTTGTCAAAAAGCCCAACAAAGAAATAAACATGATCAGACTTTAAATACTGCACAAGATATTGGTGGTGTTCGAGGTGGTGTTTAAGAGACTGATGATAAACTGTATAACTTACAATGTTACCACGATTTTGGCAACGGAAAGCCAGGTGAGCGATACATGCTCCTGGGAGTCTCTAGTTAGGAACTATCTATGTATGAACTACGATAGGTAAGTTACAAACTTTACATAAAGTTCTTCGTGTTTATTTATTTTGTGAGTGAGCTGCCGGAGTTTACACGTAGATAGTTTCCTAAAAACCTGTGTTTAATCCTCAGTTAAAGAGTATAAATTAACCAGACTAGTAACAGCTGTAATTAATAAATACTGATATCTTGACCTCAACTTCACAAGACAGAACTTACGATACTTACTCATTATGCTTAGGTTCTTTTTTGTTGCAGCAATGGACCCCTAAAATTTAATCACAATTTTAACTTAACCTCAATAAAATAAAGATTTCTATATATTGCAAGCAATCAAACCTAATGGTCATGTTATTTATCTTAACATCCCAGAGCAACTGGTATCTCAGTTTTGGTAGTTCACACTACTAGTGCTTTAGTTTTGTGACGTTCTTGTGCATTGTGAGTTTAACCCGTGTCATGTTGTCTCCATTTGCGTTGCATTTGAATCGCTGTGCATCTTTATACTGTTTACGTGGAAATTTTCCCATCGGGGTAATTTTCGCTATATTCGCGATCACGCAAAATCCGCGAAAATTTACCCCCACCTGAATTGTTCAGTTTTGAAGTCTAACATGTAAAAGCAATGACATGATTGAACGTAAAAGAATTTGAGCGCGACAATAACCCTCTCGCAAAACACTTGCACAAACAAATCATTTGGGAACGATCATTTGATTTTTATACCCCACCACATATAGCGGCGAGGTATTATACGATACCCTCAGTCGTGTGTCCGTCCATCCGTCTGTCCATTCCCCGAAGGTTTCCGACTAGTAACTTGAGAACGAAATATCATACAGTCTTCACACTTGGTATGTAAGTTGATTACCATAAAACGCAGCCGAAGTTCGGTTTTTGGTTCAGAGGTCCAAGGGGTTCTGGAGTTGTACGCCTTGAAACTTGGAAAATTTGTGTTACTTGGCGGTGTATCATGTAATGCGCCATTACTCTTTTTAGGAGAGGGATTTAGGCGATTTCGCGTAGAAAAATTAGAACATACATTTTCATCAAATGTCACATCAAATTATTTATTTGCATTTTCCATACAAATATTGGTTTCAAATCAAAATTAAATTTATTTTTATGACAAGTAGGATTTTAGATTATCTTTTTTCATTGGCACCAAGATTGTATTATTCATTAACAAAATTGACCCCAAAAATCAATCATGTTTCAACTCACATACCTAGTGTATGAGCAACTACTATAGGATAGTATATACAACATGTACAACCTGTTTGCTTGTTTTAGCGTGTAATTTTGAGATTTATAATGCACGTATTCATAGTTTTTTTTTTTTTTTTTTTTTTTNAGCGTGTGATTTTGAGATTTATTATGCACGTATTCATAATTTTTGTCATGTTTTTTTTATAAGATACAAATGTACTGCTCTGTGATCGTTTATATGTTGTATTGTCGATTTTCGCCTTGTCGGGCAACGGATGACATTGTTTGTTAAAGTACTTTGTCCGATATGTTATGCTTGTTGACGACCCCACATCCATGCCAAAGGGGATACATGTTCAACATTTAGCAGGTAAATTCTGCTCAAACCGCTTTGAGGTAGGAGTGTTTGTTCTTCCGTAAATCATGGTTTACAGTGTAAGATGATCCGTGTAAGATAAATGAACTAGACCTCATCTTACAAGGGTAAATGGCCAACCATAAGTGTTCATTTTGTGATATAACTATCGTTTCCTAAACGTCATAAAACACCTGACTTCACAATGTAATGGCGACGACGTTACTCGCCCAGTCTAAGGTTTCTAGATGTTTCTTGTCGTATTTTACGGAAGAAATAGGAACTTCCATTCAAAATTAAAGATCTGGATATCTTTCACTCGTGTGAGAAATTCTACGTCTTTTCCTCTCGTTTAGCTACACTCAACTCGAGAAAAGACGAAATTTCTTACAGTTGTAAATAGGGATTGCAAAATGTCTGCAATCTCGGTACAAATACTCGCGAGTACTCGAGTGTTCGATTTATTACAATTGATAATGAATAGCGCCAACACAAATACTGTAAACGTCACAAAAATAAATTACAAATGTTGTGAACCCCTTAAAGTAGGAGTGTCATCAGGTGCTCCAGAAGGGTAAGCATGACCTGCTTTTTTTCTATTTTTCTATTCATATGCGACACCCATATGTTCTGTTTGTTTCGTCTTCATCGTTTACGTTCTCTGTCTGTATGTTATCCTTACAGTGCAAGGTATTCTGGGTGTTTGATTTTGGCTCTTGCTTCGATATTCATTTGGAAATTTAACTACGATTGAAGTTTTGAAACTTATTTTTAATTACGTTTGAACTGGAAAAATAAAGACTATTTTATTCGAAAGGCTGAATTTCGTGAACTTCTTTGGATTAAGAATTATTATTGATGTGAAAATTATAGTAAACAAAAAGATCATAAGCGGTAACACATGGCAAGGAATACAGAAATATAAGGCGCTAGCTATATATATAGATAGAAAATGATACCAGCAAAAGTTTTGCAGAAAAATTTTTTTTACACGATACGTTCTACTGACTGAAGTTAAGGAAATATCTATCAATTTCAAAATTAGCCGAGTACTCTTGTATAAATATTGTACTCGAATACTCGTACTCGACTTCCATACGGTTACTCGAATATTCGAGTACTCATTGCCAATCCTACTTGTGAAAATATCACGATCTTTAAATGTTCTTATGCAAGATCCTATTAGTCTTTGTTGAAGGCCTCATGGTGACATATGTCATGTTTCTGTTCTCGTATTAGTCCACTTCTAAAAATTGAGCACATCAAATGAGACAAAAAGAGGTAGAATTTTTCTACACGAGTTAAGAATATTCCAGTCTTTAATAGAATATAAGTATTCATTTGTTCTATATAATACGAAGAGAAGCGTTTTGAATTATCTTCATGTGTAGTGTTGATTGTAATGTCAGGTAAATGAAAGTCAATGAGCAAGTAAAATTTACATCAAACATTTTGCAAACACCCTTTGGAGAATATGTTGCCCACATCAATATCTTATAGGTCACACTTTCAAGAAACCGTCATTTAACGATTCAAGGCAGTCACATATGCTGCCTAATGTCTTTGTCTCATATTTGCCAATAAAATAAACCAGATAGATTTCCTACATTCTCAGGATGTCAACAAAAATGAGTCATTTAAAAATGATTCCAGGTATCAAAACAGGGTACACTTTGTTGCTGTTGCCAAATAAATGATTTAGGTACTAAAACGAAAAAAAATTATAAGCAAATTTTGATGATTTATCAATTTCATTGCAAAATACATAATAATGAAAAGGTGCATGAAGACACACGTTGAATGTCGTATTTAAATTACAACCTATACACTTTTGAACAGCAAAGTTTCAAATAGATTCTTGAATGCACGTAGGTGCACGGTAATTAAAACTTTTACTTGTTTTTGCATTTTTTTTTTGAATTTTTGCCGCAATCAGAGCACCGTAACTCCAAATAAATTTCGACTACCATCCCTTAGCTCTTAATATGATAATATGACTGATCAATGCGAAGAAAATAAATACTGGAAGTGTACAAAATGTTACCATGTAGTGATGTTAATTAATCCCTAACTTGAAATCATAGAAGATTAAAAGGTTGAGTTTTAATATTTAAGCAGATAACTATCTTTTTGCACCTTTATATTCATTGAATTCGAACATTCAATTTGTTCGTTGTTGTACCTAATAAATGTCTTTCACGTCTAAAATTTCCATCAGGTTAGATATAGAATGCTTCTTCATAAAGGCAGTGATATTTAAAAGTATAGAAGCAGTAATATTTTGAAGAATTAAGTTCACAAACTGGTGTCTTGAGTCCTAGTTTTTTTTTAAATCAAGGAAATGTTTGTTTATGAAATGTAACTGCAAGTATAATATTAAGAAAGTTCCACTTGACTTTAAAAAGCCAGTTTTTAACCTTTATTTTGTTTCTTGTTAATCTTTGACTGTAGAATCGCAATTTGAAATGAGTCAGATATTATATGTCTCGTAAGCAGGCACCGAATACACCCTGTCCCAACTTTGTATATTGTGCAATATCAACTGTGTTTGTATGTTTTTATCAGCTCTTGTGATATTCATTTTAAAAAGCACATGAAAATAATTGTACCGAGTTTTTATTCTATGTGATGAAGAACTTACCCGAGTGTAGTTCCGTTTCCACCAGATCATGAGCCAGAATCTGCCCATATGCCATGCTTTCTACTGATCTTATTTTATCAAACTGATTATGCGGACCAAACTTTTCGTCAAGCATCAGGTTACTGACCAGACGTGGACTTGGAAGACGGTGAGGATATCCTCTTGGTAAATTCCTACCTTTTAAGAAATGCAAAAAAAAAATAATATAAAGTTTCCTTTACACGTAGTTCAAATTGATTTCCACTTAATTAAACTAATTTAATTTGTATCTGAGAACGATTCATGTCCCAAAAATTGCATTTCTTTTTCAAATCCTCTTTGAAATAAATGTTGAAAGCGTTTATATCTAATTATATTAATATTCGCATTTTCAGTAAAAATTAAGATAGAAAAAGTAAATAAAAATTTCGACAAGAAAACATGTCATATAAGCAAGAGGTGTAGGCACTTTAACAGAATGGTCCGATTAACAAGGAAATTACAATAAATAAATAAATAAAATAATAAATAAATAAAATGAAAAAAAATAAATAAAATTTGAAAGTATGATAGTGTGATAGTATATCCATATGAGATGTTCTCTCAATAACAGGTACACTCCTTTGTTACTTCGGTATTCTACAGCCGTTGTCTCAAACATAATTGCCTATATAATTTCAATTTTGTTTCTTCATTCCTACAGTATACATATGCAAATGATGTATTTATAGTTTTCATAACGAGAAAGAATTGTATATCGATGGATATCAACTAGAGTTATGTAATTTAATAATATATTAAACGAGCCTTTGGCGAGTTTATTATATTTGAAATTACATAACGAGAGTTGATATCCATCGATATACAATTTTTTCGAGTTGTTAAAACTATTTCTCTTATGATGCTGTGAATATTTATGCCGAACTGCTGTTTATGTTTCAAATAACAACACCGTTGCTAGGTAACGTTAATCACGGCCAACGAGATTTCACAGTGGTCCAATAGAAACGTCGAAAAAATAATAGCACATCACGCGTGATGTGTTATTACTTTGCGCTCGACCAATGAAATTCCTGTAAAAGCGATTCAACAAGTTCATATCTAACTCCAGCTTCAAAGTCTCGTTATGTACCGCAAATAACTATTCGTGCAAGAAATAGATAATTAGCGTGCATCATAAGAGAAATGGATTTACACATTACTGATATAGGATAACAAACTATGAAAATGGTTATTCTTTCAAATTTAGTTGCAAATACAATATTGTTTTAACCTGACTCTAGTATATGAATTTAGACATAATCGGAATGGGATAACCAACAGTAAGAAATTGGTTATACTTTAAAATTGTAATTTTTTCAAACAAAATCTTTATTGTTGTACTTATTTCATTGATTTTATTTACTATTTACACCATAAAAAACCAAATCGGATTAAAAGTTGTGCATATCATTTCTAAAGTTAATGTAGAAAAGATAACAGAAAACACTTACAATGGCCGAAAACTACAGGGAATTGAACACGAAAACAATAAAATGACAACGATAAGCACTCGGGATAGCCGTACTTTGTACCGGCACTACCAAGAGCTAGCAGCAGAGTTAAACCGGTTTATGGGTACACAGTCCTCCGCTTTCTCTATCCCGTTTCCCTTTATCATAGTAATCATACAAATAAACCCAATAAAGGTAGACTACTAGTTCCAGGACCACAATCTTCAGAAGGAAAATATGAGACAAAACATATTTATAAAGATTGGTCAAGGAGCCTAGTCTGCCGATAAAACACTATCGCAATATGGAATAAAAATAAAATTCAAAACTTCCAGAAGGGTTGTATGGATTTAACCACTATCGGTTTGGGACAATCAGGTATAGAAATGGTCAACTTTCCTATATGGAAACTTTGTTAATACAATATTTATCCCTGCACTTTCGAAGAAAGTTCGGGATATTGTTATACCCACCGTCTGTCTGTCCGTCCGTCTGTTCGTCCGTCCGTCCGTCTGTTTGTCCGTCCGTCACACTTGTCTTGTGACTCAAACTCCTCCTACATTTTTGGATTTAGGGATTTAATTTTGTTGTAGAATTATTGCATATAGTCTGTAGATGCACAATTAGATGTCGGATTTTTTATATTGCTCTTGGTGCAAACAGAGGCCCCAGGATGTCAATTTTTACACATATGGCATGTGACACAAACTCCTCCTACATTTATGGATTTATGGATTCAATTTTGTTGTAGAATTGTTGCATATAGTCTGTAGATGCTCAATAAGCTTTCGGATTTTTTATCTTTATCTTGATGCAAACAAGAGGTCCCAAGATGTTGATTTTGACAAAGGCAGTAAGATGTGGATTTTGACACATTCTCATACTTTTTGGATTTATGGATAAAATCTTTATGCAGAATTGTTGCATATAGTCTGTAGATTTGCAATAAGCTTTCGGAATTATGATTCCGGTTCCAACTTTGGTAAATTTCCTGAAAATGCCAAAGACTCATATTTTTTTTAAATTGAGCATATAATTAATTAAGTATTTTAGCAATTGTTTGATAGAAAATTAGATTTTGAATAATTAGAATTCTAAAATGCAATTCCAAGTTTGGTAAATTTCCTGAAAGTCTCAAAAACACTAATATTTTTTGGAATTCTACCTAGCCATCATACAAAAATAATTTGTTTAGTTTAGCACAAACATTTTAATTCAATGGATTTCAAAAATATTCTATTCAGATTTTGGTAAATTTCCAGAAAGTCTGAAAGACCACTTTTTGGAATTCTACCTAGCAACCCTACTTAAATAGCTTCTTTAATTAAGGACAAACACTTTCGTCAATTGGATTTCAAAAATATTTGATTCCAGTTTTGGTATATTTCCTGCAAGTCTCAAAGACCACTTATTTTTTGGATTTCTATCCAGCAACCGTACTTAAATAGCTTCTTTTATTTAGGACAAACACTTTTGTCAATTTGATTTCAAAAATATTTGATTCCAATCTTGGTAAATTTCCTGAAAGTCTCAAAGACCATTTATTTTTTTGAATTCTGCCTAACAACCCTATATCTATAAATTCTTTTTGTAAAATAAGGACTATCAATAGTTTAGATTTCAGAAATATTGAGAAAAATTATGCCCACAGGGTAAAACGACTGTTTTCTGTGTCAAACAGGGAGTGCGGGGATAGCTGTCGTTCCGACAACATCTAGTTATAATTTTTTTCACATTATATATTTATTTAGTAATAATTTCTCATATAATGTTAATTTCATTCTAATTATTTTGACATAACAATTTAAACATTGTTAGTATAAGAGTGCCAACCATTAAAACGGAATTTCTCGTTTGAAGTTATCTTTTAAATATAATACAAGAGACACCAAAGATTTTTTGTAGCACAACATAATGGGACCTGCTTAATTTGTGTAACTATTGGACTGCAACTCATTTATCTAACATTTTTGTTTTGAACCGGTCCCATATCCCTTATTTGGATTGCAATTCATAAAAAATGGTCACCTTTAATATTCGTGGGATAAGAATCTTCTTCTTCGAGTACAAATTTATGAGTAATTAATCTGGAAGGACTGGATATAATTTTCTCATAAACTTAGAATATGACAAAGTGATGGAGATCATTCAGATATATTTATTCTTGATCAGTATAAAATCTAGATTACTGAACTCATGCCTGGACTATTTGATTCACAATCCATAACGAATACATGTATTGTGCAAAGTTATATACGATTGATAAATTTTTAAAAAATGGCAAAGTGCTCTCGACCAACGAAATGAAAGAAATTAAGCACTTTATTATGAGGTGTCCCCAGTTTTTATGTTCCAAATAAAGAGTTATCTATTGTTTAAATTCCTGCATTACACAATGCACTTATTGCATCACCTAGCCGATGTCTAGAGCCAAAAATTTAATTTGATTAATTCGATGGACGGTTCAAATTCGAACCAATTTCAAACCTTTTTACATATTTTAACAATTCATAATTTTTAACTCTTATCAACTCACATATAATTTCAAATAAAAAAGACACCTTGATCGGCACATTTATTGGAGAGGGTGTCTTTTTGATGAAATACAATAACTTAAAGACTAACTATATACCATTTTCAGAATCGTTTTAAATCTGAAAATGTTCTCTTGATAGGAGCTGCTTCTGTAGAATATCACCAAAATCCAAGCGAATCCAAGTATGATTGTATTGTCTACGTATTATGTATCAAATAATCTATTGACATGCATGCAGTAATTTAGACTTCCAGCAGACTAGGCTTCTTGACATAGCCGGCAGTTCAGCGGCGAGCACTCCTTGGCCCATTTTTCTAGATTACGTTTTGTCTTATTCTTTCCTTCTTAAGACTGTTGTCTTGGAGTTAGTAGACTACCCGTATTGAGTTTTACTTGTATATTCATTATACTATAGAGAAACGGGGTAAAGCAATGGAATGTTTGGGTACCTATGAACCGGTTTCACCCTACCGCTAGAACTTGCAAGTGCCGGTACCAAGTCTGACTATCCCGAGTTCCCATCGATATCTTTGTTTGTATTTTGTCATTTTATTGTTTTTTTGTGCAGAAATCTGCAATATTCTGGCACGTGATTGAAATTTTGGTCATTGTGTGTTGTGTGTGTTCTCTGTTATCTTTCCTACATTTATTCATATCACTTGAAGAAGAGGTTACATTGCGTCATTAAATCTTGGGTATACATCGAGGACTGAATGTTCATTACAAAAATCAACAACTAGTTATGATTAAATCTCTTGGGAAATCTCAACACTTTGTCATGTTCTAAATTTGCCAGAACATGGCATAATTCTCGCCATCGTGGTTGAGTACTCGTATACTCCTACTAATAATGATGAAGTCACATATACTAAGGACATAAAAACTGGGGACTCTTTTTGAATAAGAGTAATTAGTTTTCCTAATTCATTGGTCGAGAACACTTTGTCATAGTCTTAATCATTAAATGCTTCGCTTTTGTAATTTCATTGGCGTGTAAAAGGGCTGACCGCGGCACATCTTGTATAAAGTATGGGTGCTCCTCATACATAAAATATACGCACTGGTAGCCCTGTTAAAATAAAAAAAAAATCTGTTACAAATTAAATATTTCTTACCATCTTCATATTCCACCATTGATTGGCCATATTTATCTCTAAATCTTCTTTGTGCAATACCAGCTTGTCCCCATGAAGGGTGCTTTAAATTATTGCATGAACCGTCAAAGGATCTGTAGTGGGCGTGGCGTGGGCATCTATACCCATTCGCTGAAAAAAAAATCTGATGTATATAAAATATTAGAAATACATCCCAATTAAAGCACAGATGATAATGTTTCTTTTTTGCTTTCTTGGCACCATACATGACAGATTAAAAAACATCTACCAGTACAAACACGCGTATTATTCAACAGTCGAGATCCTATATTGGAGTTTCGGGTTCGTTGCGTTTCATACTTAAAAGTAAAAATGGAATTGTCAAGTAATCATTTTTTAGGCAACCTAAGTAAGCAAGCCTCACACGAGCCACGTTGAACAAAATAACATTGTTTGACTACAAATTGTGTGTTACTCGTCACAAATAAAATGAGAGGAAAACACTTTGAACAATTTTAAATGTTTACCAACCCTACATGATCGTAAACGTGTCTTATGAAATGTCACCAGCTGACCCCGATAGTTAGAGATCCTCAAAGATCACGAGTATAGAGTGGCTTTTACTGGCTTGCTTACGACAACATACGAAAATCTAAGGCGTAAGATTATGTAAAAGAATCGCAAGGTTAGCATAATCAGTGTTAAAAAAATGACACTATGGGGAATGCATCGAAGATCTTCAGATCTGAAACTACTTGAACGATTTAAACCAAATTTATAAAAAAACGTAAAAAAATCCTTTGATAGTTCAATTGAAAGTTTTTGATTTAATATTCCTACCTAATTCAAGCTTGCTATCATCGGAAAACATAGTTTAAAATTGAACCCTAAGGGACAACGCATTCGTAAGGTAATCATTTTTGAAACTGCTGTGCCATTCGGCATAGTTAGTTACTATGATCCGAAGGTGGTTATATGATTTTCAGCTCACTTATACTGTCAATCGGAAATCAAGGATGGCAACCAATGAGGATCTTAGTTTAATATTGTACTTTCTCTAATTTCTATCCAGTTCCCACATTCCCTGATCAATGTGGAAATATTTATTCTCTCTAAAAGTCTTGAGATTTCCCGCGAAATCTAATAGGAATACAATCCTCGATGTTTTTCCTTCAATTATTAGAGAATTAAACACGTTTATGATAAAATATCTTGCATCTCGTTGAATAAAATGATGAAATATTTAAAAGCTCGACAAGCCTGGCTTCCAAAGATATGCAAAATCTATTTAACTCGATGTGAGAAATTTCAAAATCAGTTAGTTCTCGTTGTGGAAACAATATCCACAGGAAAAGCATTCAATCAGAAATGGCAATACTGTATAGATGGTCCTCTACTTTTCATATTTCATCTGTAGAAACACAGTTTCTCTATCTTTATGACATTTTCAAATAAACGGCAGCACCGAAGTACTGTGCCTGTCCGTTTTTTGTGCATATGACGAAGGCATACTGAATATTAGGGCAGGATCTGAAATTTCTGTTTGCCTTATTTTGTTTTCTGTTTTGCTATAAATATCTAGTTCTATAGCTTTCATTTTTTTTTGTTACCTTTCTATCATCACTATTTCTAGAGGTTTAAAGCTTTGCCAAAACTGTACTGATGATATGAGACCAGAACCTGATTGCTATTTACTTATTTTAGTTTGATATACTTTACCTTCATGTTTATTTCAAATTAGTGCTTATCTTTATTTGCATGTCTCAGAGAACATTATCTTATTTATTTATATATTCATACATGTTTGTACATAATTTTATGCCAAATTCGGTTAAAAAAGCTTACCAGAGCTCATGTTACTTTAATGTTATTTTGTAAATAGTATGCCGACTTTAAATTTAAAATTTACTTAACTTCACTTTACTATCCAAGCTATTATTTTTTGGAACTATAATAAACAAATCAAATGTTAAAGCGCCTATAACAAAAGAAAGTCAGACGTTAAATCTGACGTTAAAAGTCCCGTATAGGACACAATAGTGAAACTCAATATGAGAAATTTAAAAAAAAATACATACCTTCAAACGCCATCGAGTAAAACAAAATTATCAATAACCATAATGAATGTTTTCTAAGTGACACATATCTGTTAGGTTTCATTGCTGTTTTTGGTTTAATTGTAAGGGGACTGATATAGTGCGTGATTTTTGGCTGAATATGAATTAAAACTACTGAAAAACGTAATAGAACAGAACATTTGTACCTTCATGCAAGTTGATTGGTTAACATCGTTCACATGACACGTGTTACGTTGCGTATGTCATAACCTTTTTGAATACTACAATGTACTAAGATAACAAAATGCATTACAGTTAAAATTCCGTAAAAAAAAGAAACAATCAATATAAACACATACGCATGAATATACTCTATGTGGGGTTAACGTTCTAAACATCAACAGCTCCACCTTGTATACGACCGAACACAGAAATATATTATTTTTTTGTATTTTCGTTATTATTAAAAATTACTGATAATGTTCATTTGGGGCTAATGTGTAACGGTACTTTCTATAAAAATATAGCATTGCCTTATGTGAACTTCTACACATCAGCTCCACCAAATAGAATAATAACTTTGATTGTATAAATAGTTAAAAAAAAAACACCCCAGCATTTAAGAACATGTAATAAATATATGGAGTTCTGGATGATTATCGAGATTTCTTTTTATATTTCAAAATAAAGAGAAATTTGATTACTTGTTCTAAATTACATGTATATTGTCAATTATTGGTTTTTTCTTACATTCATGTATTATTTGTTTGGTGATTTTTTTAAGATGTTGCAATTGACCTTGTATTTTTAATTTGGTGTGTAAATTGTGCTTTAAACAAAATTAGGAAACACACTCAATTTGAACGGGACTACTCTTACTTGATTTGGCTGTGTATGTATAGATTGTGAGAGGGAAGACTAAAACAGTTAGAATATTACCTGATAACTAAATGCTGGGTTCAAAAACATTACCGAAAATGGCGAATGAAAGGATATGGAGTAAATGCACATGAGACAAAGTCTCTACAAATACATGGTGAAAAAAACAAGCAAAGGAACAACGCTTTTATTAGACCAATTAAGTACAAATTAAGATCAAATTCATTTTAAAGTCTCATTCAATTTGTCATGTTTTAGTTTGTAAGAACATTTTCCCACAATTGGTGATATATACTAATATATTTAATGTGAAGAAGGGAAGTATCATGCATGAGATAAATTGTGGACATTTGTAAACATTCAACAGTTATAAATCCTTGTTAATAAAATAAAAAAAAAAAAAAAACAAAACAAAAAACAAAACAAAAACAAAAAAACAAAAAGGACAATTTTGGGTATTCTTAACTGAAAGATGTTTGTAAATCCTTCTAAACGAACAAAAGCTTAAATCTTAGTTAATTATATATTATTTTCACGCTTGTTAATTTCATAATGATTTTGCATCTGTGTAAAAAACTTGATAATAATAAATATATGTTAAAGGCAATACCTTTGCATTGTTAAAAAAAAAAAAAAAAAACAGACAAGAATTATGAATTAATTGTACCTATCAATATTTGTCGGTACATGTAAATAGTGAATAATTATGAATCTTTGTCTGCGATGTTGATCATGTTCTGTTAAAGGACGAAAATAGGCATGATTACCCGGAATACTCAAATTTTCAGCAGTTTCGGTATTTTGTTATTTCAAGGCGCAGCATACACACTTCCGGGTATTAGTGCGTCATAGCAAATAAGGTCATATGATTTTAACAGATTACATTTGAAATACGAAAATAAATAACGCCAAGCAGATGTTTTCGTTAATCCAGTAAAGATCAAATTTATAGAACACAATGTAACCATCAGAAAATCCTAACGATTTTTAGCAACAGACCTTGTTTTACAAGCAATTGACATGCTTTGGACATGTGAACGAGTACAATATGCCATTAAGTTTCCTGGTGTGCACGTATTAGACTTGTATTTCGTTTTAAGCAGGCTCACTCCTGAAGTTATTTATATCAAGGATTTCTTGACATCTATTTGAATTGATTAAACAGACATGGTAAAAAGAGATATGTATGTCAGTTTACTTTCAACACAGATAGAAGAATTCAAAAATTTTGCGGGAAACGAATTTCTCTAAATTTTCTCCTATTTTTTTTATTATTACTATTGTTTGTCTAAAAGCTAAGAAGTTACATGAAAAATTTTATGAAAACTTGTCTTTTGTCTTAATTTGACCTATAGAAGACATTCATGAAGTAAAAAGTGGGGTCCGTGTGCAAAATTGTTAAAGCCATTGACTTTGAAAAAAGGGAAGTTCTGAAATCTGAAATAATTTCAAAATGTCATCAGTGACCCACCTTAATCAAAGAAAATATTTTAAGGGAGATTCTTTGAATCGATGGCAACATGTTTTATGAGGCATTGCAGTGTCAAAACTTTTAACAGAGATTTAATTTCGTATGAATTATTTTATTAACATTGTTACTCCAACGAAAAAAATGAATGTTCAAATTCAATGAATATAATGGTGCAAAAAGATATTTATCTGCTTCAAAAATAAAAGCTCAAACTTTTAATCTCTAAAAATTTTAGGTTCAGGATTGATTCACATCATTAAATAATTACATTTTGTCAACTTCCGGTATTTGTTTTCTTCGCATTTACCAGTCAGATTGGTATGAATAAGACTCAAGATATAGAATATTGAGGGTCTGCTCCCGGAATCCAGACTTTATCTTTTTTAAATCCGTAAATCCCGAACTACAAAGAAATTAAAGACTGATGAAATCCCGATTCCCGGTGAATAAATTTCCCGAAATCCCGGACTTAAATCATAAATATCCCGAAATCCCGGACTTAAATCATAAATATCCCGAAATCCCGGGCTTAAAAACATCCGATCCTGACATCCTGAAAAAAGACCCCCCCTCAATATTTGTCATAAATAGAAATATAATTACCGTCTTATCATTAAGAGCTAAGGGAAAATTGTTTACAATCATTTAAAGTAGTTACAGCGCTTTGACTACTAATAAATATTTATTAAGAAGAAAATTCAAGAAAAATGCAAAAACAAGTAAAAGTGAATATTGCCGTGCACCTAGATGCATTCATGAATCTATTTGAAACTTTGCTTTTGAAAAGTAAAGGTTGTAAGTTAAATATGACATTAAACGTGCGTCTTCAAGCACCATGTCAGCATTATATATTTATGCAATGCAAAGCTGATAAATCATCACATAAAAGTCTTCTTATGAGTACCTAAGGGACCGACCATTTAACTTGAAGGGGTGGGGGGGGGGGCGGTTATGGTTTTTTTAACTAGTACAAACAA